>CABPRJ010001452.1:500454-521279 GCA_902439185.1 Cinara cedri | reverse complement strand
TATTTTTAATGTTTTTATACCATTACCATGTGAAGAAGAACGATATTGACAATCGCTCTATCCCCTCGCAGAGCTTTGTTCTTACAAAGATAATTTAATAATAAAAATAAATAAATAAAAATATTGATAAATGATAATTAAATTTTTACAACTTTCAACTAAAAATATACTAGTTATACTAGAATATACTAAAATATACTTCAAAACTAGAAATGGTTTTTGGTAGACAATTTTGTGTAGATAATTCTCTTTTTACTTTTTTACTTTTCTTCGTGTGAATAATTATATCTAAACTTCCTCCCTCAAAATGAACGCTCAATTGGGCCACCGTATATCATCTTGATTTAAATTTTATCCAGACGCAAATAAATAATGACATGTTAGCACCTCATAAGAACATGTTTTTTTTTTTTTTTTTTTAGACATTTAGCGATGATTTATCATATTCTCATCTAGCAGTTTCATCGATGATGCCGATTAACGCGATGGACGTGGAACTAAAAGAAACAAGTGAACAAAAGTAATAACAGTAATAACAATTATGAATTCGTCAAAATGTAAATTGGTTTAATTACTATTACGATTGTTTGATTGTCGTTATTCTTTCATTTAATTCAAATATTATCCGTTAGTTCAAACTACAACAGCTATTATAATAATACTCACATTGTATTTTTTATAAATATATAGTTTATTTTACTTGTACACAATTCCAATAAATCATTATCGTTAATGTTATTAAACACTATTAACAAATACAAAAGTAAAATAATTATTTTCATTGTAAAACGTATAACGTACGCATGATACGCATAGTACGCTGCATATCATCTCAGACGGGTTTTTTTGAATGAAACCATTTCGCACGTTCACGCGTATCGAATTTCGGGATAGCCTAGCTGGTTCTTATTTTATTATTGTTATTGCTTTTTTTTTTTTTTTTAATTTGCTTTATACCATACCTACAAAGTTAATAGCCCGTGGCCTAACAACCCGCGATATTTTATTACTTTCATTACGTTCATGTATCTATAGTATATAGGTGTATTACGAGTACGCCCTGGGGCTTAACCTATCCGTACAGGAGGATAGGAAAATCATAAATTACAAAGAGATAAAAAATTTAAAAAAACGATTTATAGGGTATTGTGGGCATGCCTGTAATAGATATAGGTCCTAGATAGCAATATAATAATAACCCGCTTTATAGGATTGTATTGTAAATACATAGGTGCATACAATATAATATGAGTACGGAAAATATATTTGCATAATAACGCGAAACTTATACCGGGGTTCTGTTATTTAAAACCCGATTATTAACCCGAGGGGTCCGTGTAAAATAAAGGACAAACGCTTTCCCAAAGTCACGACACCGCGGTTATGTATGGGAATATTATAGGATCGATGACCCGATAACGTGTTAACAATATTGGTATAATATACTCGACAATGAGAACGCCGAAAACGTTATTGATACACCGCGGAAATTACTAATTATAAATGTCGCAATATTAATAGCTTTTCGTTTCTAAACGCGACTTTTGACAAGGTCAAAAAAATGTTCACCCCGGAACTATTGTTACTGCCGATGATATCCGAGATTATCAATGCTATACATATACTATATCAACGGTTTGAGGTTTATAAATATTTGAATGATGGATACGGGTTGTAGAGGATTTATTTTTATTTATTTAAAACCGCGTGAATATAAGACTTAAGTATAAAATATCAAAAATAATTATTATATTTTCGAAATTCTAGTTTATTTTTTTGGGAGAGTAACAATAAACGATACCCTTGGTATCCCAAACAAGTTTATGGTGTAGTAAAAATACCACTCTGTAACTCTTAGTGACGCCTATGTAGTTGGCCATATACCAATATTTGGTGTAGTTCAATTCAATTTCTTATACCGATTTTGTAAGGCGATGATTCAAACCGTAAATAAAGAATACATACAAATTGTATTATTCTGTACTAGAAATCACATGCATGCAAACTGGACAAATATTTCTGTGAGATTCGATGGTATTACACATGTAAAAATAAAAATAAAAATAATCCCCCGAAAAAAAAATACAATTTTTTTAATAATATACGTATTATACTCGTGTGTTTATTTATTTTAATATTTTCGTTTGTTGTCAATTAGAGCACAATTATACTTTTACCCTCTCAGAAGAATGCTCGTAAGTACAGCAATTAACGCCTAATGTCACCACAAGTTAACTAAATAGTGAAATATTTTTAATTTTTTAAAAAAAGACAGGGGAAATAATTTTTTTTTTGTTTTTCCTTGCAGTTTTCAAAATAATTAAAGAAAACGAACAAATTTACAGCAATAAAAGTTTCGTTGTTTCCTATTTTGTTTTTCTACTGAAAATCTTGTTCCTAATTTTGAGTGTAGCATCTTTTCTAAAAAGAAATTTTGGAAACATGCTACTATAGAAGGTGGGATCAATATTTCTGGTAAAAAGTTGAGAAAAAAGAAATAATAAAAACATCATAGTAAAACATATATTATCATATAAGATATATTCTGTTAAACATATTTATAAAGACCATCAGGTCGTTTAAATAATAAAGCCCCAGGGCATTTAAAAAAAAATAAAAAAAATAGTAAAACCAATACATTTATTGCTGAACTCAGAATCTAAACATGTATGTAACTACCTAACAGAAATTTATTAGCGTGACTCGGTATGTTTTAATATTGTTATTTGATTACAATTAAATCAATTTAAAAGTTTTACCCGCTGTTTAAGTTGTTATTAATAAGTATTCACACGAGAATATTAACTGATGATACCAAGAATAACTTTTCGTAAGGCACTCGAGTATAGGCAAACATTTTGTGCGCGATGGTTATTGTTTGCGGAGAATAAGGCGAGAAATTACCGGCTAGTATAATAATAATTAAGTTGTGAAATATAATAATATTATCTTAACTAAACTAAAGATAAACTTAAAACTTTTATTATTTTTGTTTAGTTTAAGTCAGAATAATAAAGTCAATAAGTTAAAATTGTACTTTGTAAAATAATTCCAATTTTTAAATTTTAAGAACAGGGATGTATTGGTTTTACTTGATATTAGATAATAATATCTAGGTACCAAAAATATTATGAAAATTTAACAAGATTTATACTAATATTTAGAATTATTACTATAATATAAATTATAACTTAAAATATTTCTAGTCACCTAAGAGAAGCATATGACAGACGGGTTTAGTGAAGCCGACTGGTGGAAAGCCCGGGTAGTTTTCAGTAGGCGTTGGTATTTTTTCTATAGAAATAGATGGAGGAATTATTCACCTTGTAAGAGAAAATAATACCATTTTTCCTGTGTTAGTAGATCAGAATATGTACACGGTAACATAGTATTTCTAGTTTAATATTTCTACACGTCCAAATTAATTTACTTTTTTTTGCCTTTCAAAGTTAACTTTTACTGCAGTGTTACTATAAACGATAAAATAAAAAACAATTGATTTGCTACAAAACACAGATCAGAAGCATACAAATCTAAATATTTTTCGAAAATTAAAATTGGACTTCTATAAGTATATTTATTTTTCTTCCACTTATTGTTCTAAATGTACAAAAACAGGATCCACTTTAAACAGCCTTAAAATATAATATATTATTTAATTTCTTATGTGTGCTGAAGTACCTTACTAGCTACAACCATTGATTATAAATAAATTAATAATTTATAATTTATTGATAATAAACTGACTATAGTATTTATAATCAATGCTACAACTTACCTAATAACCAGTGAATTTGAACCGTCAACTAGATTGTTGTGGCGTATTTGTTTCAAAAAGCAAAAATAAAATGACTATACATAAGTATAGTCCCGGACCCGTATAGTCAGTGGCGGATTTAGCGGCAGGCTAAATAGGCTACAGCCTAGAGCGGCTTTTTTTTGGAGAGGGGAATTTTTTTTCTAGAAGTAAGAGTTATTAGGTAAATTTATTTCATTATATTATTTTATATTTATAATATAATGCGATCGGTAATATTATAATGCTAGTACAATATTATGAACAATATTACACTAAAAGTAGTGTATTTGTTTATTATACAAATTACAAAGAATAAGCTGATAAGTGACGGTGACGCGGTCACGACCGCTCGACGCGATCCCGATGACCCGATTAAATGATAACAAATATTCAGGGATTATAATTATAGAACGACATAATATACGATAAACATTGGGTACTAAACTACAGTAAATAATGCCACCACGGAGAAAAAAAGGTTCTATACTCCCCCCCAATCGCTATCAGAATATCGGACAAAATTTGTTTAGTAATACTATAGCTTTTTTAGGCCTTATTTAGTTAGCCGATCCCAAATAGTTGGGATGAAGGCTTAAGAAAAGAAGAATATAAGTTATTTAAATATAAATAAATACACCTATTATAAACAGTTTGAAAAAAGTAAAAGTAAAAAATTTAAATCAATTTGAATATATAATACAAGTTAATTTTAATAAGTTAAATAATTATAATAACAGGTTTACAATATTTTAATCAAAATCTTCCAGTTTCATTTTTTTTTAACCTAATCAGATTAAATGCAAAATATCGGCAAATTTGACACTTTTTCATGTACTCGTATTAAAAACGATCGTAAATAATTTGATGATTTTGCCTGACGATGAATTTTTAATTCGAAATCGGTCGTTCAATACACATTTTATAATACTCCAAGTGAACGCATTCATTTATTTATTTATTCATTTATCTAAATATATTATTGATCTTAATATATATATAAATTTTTTTTAATTCTTCTATTTAACTGAACATCAATAGTGTCAATTATCACCGAAAAAGTTTTACTTGTCATATTTTCATTTCCAGTGAAATTAATTTCATCTCAGCTGATCAAATATTCGTTAAATTTTTAAATCAATCCTGAAAATAATACATTTTTGAATTGTTGCTGTCTTCATTTGGATAGGCGAAATAATATTATTGCGGATTTTTTTCATCGTTATCATACAATCTCAAAGTAATAATAATACAATACTACGTTTTGACAGCTGTCAAATCGATATCAGATGCAAAATGGCCGACATTGGTGTACAATACGCAGGGATAGTATAATTTTGGTTATCTTGCTGACACGCAAAGTTGTTTTTTATTTGTATATTTCATTGTAAATATACTTTTGTTGAGTGATTTATTGTAAAAACAAAAATATACATATATATTATATATTTATATTAAATGCTCATATAGAGTTTAAAATATTACCTACCCATTTGTTTTACTTAATCCTTTACTGTAATTATGTGTAAGTATATATTATATTTTTTTTTTAGACATCCATCTACTATCGACAAATCAGTTATATTTTTATACAAAATCAAAACTGTATTGTTTATTATATTATTATAATATTTAACAATAGCGTAGTATATTGTTAATTAATAAATTCAAATTATACTAAACAGTATCTAAATATATTATAAATTATATCATATTTATGAAACTGATAGCAAAAAAAAAAAAGGATATATAATAAACACCATCTTAATCCAGTACAGAAATTCCCAAAGTGTGTGATTCCCAATCTCAAAGGTTCCGCTAGATGTACGTGAATGTTGAGAAAACGATTTTATTATACTTGGAAAAAAATAAAAGCAAAAAACACAAGAAAAAACATTATTGAACATAATGGAAAACCTCGAAAAATCATTATCTCAGTACTTACCCGATAATTATAATGATATTGATTGAATACAAAATCCTTTTGTGAATAAAAAAAAAAACCTGTCATGTTATCAGTGTTCGAATACAAAAACCATATTGAAATTAAGAATATGTAATCCTTAAAACATAAATTTGAATCCGAATCTTTAAACGAGTTTTGGATTGGACTTAAGGACGAATACCCATCTCTAGCTGAAAAAACTATTCTAACTTCAAAAAAATTTGAAACATTGGGGTTCAGTTGGTGTTAGAGACATTATGATTCCACGAAACCCAAAGTTTAAATTAAGGGTGCCAAATTCGTAAAAGGTTGGGTACCGTTGGATTAAGTCTATGGTAAATATCATAAATAAAGAAAATATATACAACAACAGGTCATGCTGAATTATCATTATAGTTCTAGAGATAACCACTATAGCGCTGTAATCCCCAAGTCAAAAATCCAGGCAAGATGTCTATCTATTATTTATTTATTTCATTTATCTATATACTGCCATGCTTGTATGTTTATCTGTGTTCATGGATATCGTAAAATATCTTATTTATTCGATTGTCTTCGTGTAAACAAACTTATCGGACAATTAAAATTTTAGGAAATCTCCGTGATTTCTTAAAATTATTTTTATTAAAATAAATCTGAATTTGTCTGTATGTGTGTGTGTGTGTGTGTGTGCATGTGTTTAGTTTTCCCTTTTTCCGTAGAAAAATAAAAATAAAGAGACTGATAGCAGCTGATAAACGAGTAGATTGCAAGTTATAGAGGAGTACTACTTTTTGAATGCAAGCCGCGTAACAACAATATAATAGTTATCATCATCGTTATTTAATAGTTTACTAATAATTATTATCATTACAGGTACCTATGAGTAAATTATTACGGTTGTCTACAGACCGTGGTTTTCAAGTACCTAAAAGAAGACGTGATTAAAAATAATTATTATACTCTATTACATTAATACAAGTGAAAACTAACGAGCATAATATCGTAATAATCTGTACGATTTACATAATTTTATATTCGTTTTCGAATCGATCTTGACATCAATAATGTTGCCGGTAAAATATTTTAAGTAATCCACTATCCATCGTAGCCGGTTATTATTAGTTATTACGCAATTTGATTTTGAAAATATATTTGAACATTATAATATTATTTGAGCAGATATTTACATGATTTTGCTTATTTTTATTGGTTGGTGAAACGAACAAAAAAAATTATTTATTTATTTCAAAATTTGTCTCACGTGTGTAAGACAAAGACAGAAACTTGTCGCTTGCAAACACCAGATATCCCGATATTAGTTTCGGCGGGGGAAGACAAGTGATATACCATTTGTGTGACGGCATGACGCGCAGCGTTTTAATAATGTTCCACTACTCTCCCCTCGCCGACATTTCAAAGTGGAATATCTCATCAACTGTAACCATGATTGGCGGAAATCGATTTAAATTAACACTCCATCTACACAATTTCTATCGAAATCTTGCTCCGATGTATCAAGACGTAGCATCTTTTCTGAAAAAATAATCCATCTAGTTTGGTACACTAAAGAGGTATTTTTTTGATTTTCCATACGGTTTTCATAATAATCGGGAAAAACGTAGGGAAACGGGAAATTTGATGAAAATAATGATTTTATTATTTTCAATTTTGCTTTTTAGTTAAAAATAATTGTAGAGACTTGGGATTTGAACAGAAAACTTATATTTGCCTTTTCTAAACGTAATAAAATTTTAAAATATTTGAGCCATTTTGAAAATTTAACAAGAGGTTCATTATAAGTTGTGCTTAGTGGTTAACAAGAAAAAGTTGAGTTTAACGTATATATAGTTTTAATAAAACTCATTTACACTTTTTTTTTAACAAAAATCGTAAATATTACGGCCTTTTAAAATATGAATAACCGAACACCGCTCAGAATACTATAATTATTAACAATGACTACAATAATTAACTTTTGCCTACAGATATAAATTAAATCCCCCTCTATATCCTACCTTCTCAACTTCTAACCTACAACAGTGACTCACCCATCGTACGAAGATGTTCATCTTTTTGTTAGCTATATTGTTTCACATTTTTGTTTGGGGAAACTAATGCCACCCATCATGGATTGTTAATATTATGTCGTGAGACGGACAAAGAAAACAAATGTTAGTGACGAGACTGGGACTTAAGAGGACGTCACACCGACATCTACTGTCTCCGTCTTTCAAACGCAAGATATAGCAAATTTGCGTTCAGTAGAACACATATTGTGTCGTTAGTTTCAATATTAAAGCAAATTGACTAATTACCAAAATTAAAGGTGCTTAGTACATGTGCTCTAGCCTTGAATTTTTTTCGATATTTTAATTTTTAAGCAAGGTGATGTATTCATTTTTAAATTGTGATGTTTAACATACTCATGTCTCGTTTAAAAATAAAAATATCGAAAAATCATCAACGCTAGAGCACACATAATTTTCTATCCTTTAATTTTGATAATAAGTCAATTTGCTTTAATATTAAAACTAACGGCATAAAATGTGTCCTACTGAACGCAAATTCGCTATGTATCGCGTTTGTAAAACGGAAACAGTAGATGACGTCGGTGTGGCGTCCTCTTAATCACCTAAACCAAGTTGGTACTGGTGCACCTACTTATGCTCTGTACACTATACATAATTACAATATACGTCAGAGTGCGCCGATTTTAATTCCGCAGAGCACAAAGTGTGACGCGTACCGCTCGTATAATAATAATACAATTATCGTTTTCCCGGTTATAGTTCTGTTATAAAGTCAGATATTTTTTACATTATTAATGATAGACCGACGATGCGGCGCATTTTAGAATCATCGTAATTTTTATGACTAAAAATAATTTCATACAATCTACCTACATAAAAACATAATATTTTAACGTTCGAATTTAAAACGGTTTTATATTATGTTCTAGTACAGTGGTGACTAGAATATTTTTTTACAGAGGGACATAAAAATAATTAATAACTCTTGGTGGGCCGAGAATTCAAACTTTTACTCTTAAGTTAACAGAATATCATATTTTATTGAAGGTACATCTTAATACAGGTACAGCGATATATTTAATTATTTATTATGTATTGATTGTTATAAATGAAAAAAAAATATTTAATAATGTAAACGTATCTTTTTTTGTAATGTGAGTGTTAATTTTCGGTATTTGAAATATTTTTTTCTTTCAATTTTGATTTAATACTTCGTTCAGCCGATTGAATAAATTATCGCGGGCTGGATTTGGCCGGCGGGCCGTAGTTGGTCACCGCACTGTGTAGTACATACATAGTTCAAAATGTCACTTTCTATATCGACGTGTGTTTCGATACATGTTAAACAATAGAATAAACAGACAGCGCCAATGGTCATTCTGTAAGTGTTACCTAAATTCAATATTTATTTTGCAATATCACATTCTATAAAATCCCTATAAGTATTACTAATTTATTTATTAATCTAAGAATGTACATCAATTTCGAAACGAATGGTTTTCTGGAAATCATAGCCAGTAGCGTTTTTCACAGTTTTGAGAGGAGACGACTTTCAAATCTACGGAGACCATGAGCTTCAACTCCTCCTATTATCCTTGTTGAAAATGTATAACTCTAATATCCTTATTGGACATTAATTGCTCTTAATCAGTATGGAAAATGGTTTTAATTGAAAATATTTTCCATAACGCCTTGAACATTTTTGTTCAAATCTTCCCCCACAGGCGTTTCCAACCTAAATATAGCAATGTTATTATAAAAACAAATTTTGGTCAATAGAGTTCTAATACAAAGTGACGAAAACGCCAAAGAGAGGGAGGGGGGCGATTCAACAATAATCCGTTCCAGATATCGGCCACGCTGACCATCATAACGTCTATAACCAACCACAGCCGCATTATATAACATTACACTCTAGATTGTTTTTTTTTTTTTTTTAACGCTTAATTTATGTAAAAATTGGAACGTTTCTGCATTCCTGTTGGTATTTATAAAGTTTGTCGACTTTGTTGATTCCATAATTAATATTTATTGGTAATTTTACGTTTAGATTGCATATTTAATTGTTATAATGTCTTAACGGTTCGTATATTATGATAAACGATGCAAAATATTACCTACTGTTGTAGTTTATAGTTTATTCAATACATATTTTCTCTTTTTGAACAGTTGGCCAACTATATGTCTATATAGTACGTATTTTAAAAAGACATTAAAATGTTGTTTCGAGGGCGATAATGCGTAAGTAATGTCATTGCTGTCATTGTCGTCGTGTTATATTATATCTGAACAATATAATGTCTAAATATAAAAGAACTTGAAAACTACTTGTAATAGTATATATTTTATGTTGAAACAATCTTTGGGGAGTATCAGATTCGAATAATATAGGCACAGGTCATTCAGTACCGAAAAAAAACAAATAGTTGTTCCTAACTATAGATCATACGTCCAATACAATATAATATTGTACTTGTACTTTTAAGTAGATATTCGTAGTGTTTTTTTTTTTTTTTAACAAAATTAAAATAGTAGTATAATTTAAAAAAAAAAAATGCATTGCATTATGATCACGAGGCGGAGTGGGTATTATTTTATACTATTTTATAATTGAAACCGCAAAATATCTCGAGTCACAAAAATTATTAAAAAAAAAAAAAAAACACTGTTATTTATACGCGAAAAACGGAAAAAGGTAACACAGTAGAAGATGATTAGGTAACATAATATTATGGCATGGCGTATTGAAATTGGGAGAAAAAAAACCAAATTACCTACACCTGTAGTCATACGTTTAATATTATTACAATATAAAAATGGTGATCAGCACGAAGGACACCGTGTTTAATGCGGTGTAATAGGTATTTTCCGTTCGATTTCTCCGAGCGCGTATATTATTTTTCAACTGTGGATATTATTATAATGTCGTGAACAGATTTGATAAAAAAAAAAATGGTAAAAAAAAGCGATCGGGCGATAAGCGCGCGCGTATATGTATGCGAAGAAATCGATACCTCGTCGGAAATCCGACCTTCCGGCATCATCGACGTAATGACGTCGTCGTAGTTTAACTACACAATATATCCGAAGGGAAAACAATACACGGCTATTTAATTTAGTTTCCGAGCTATTGTAGTGCAGTGTATTAGTTTTACTGAGGTGCGGTTTTTTTTTTCGCGGAAAACACATTTCGGTTAAGTGGTAAAAACGCTCGGATTTGTTCGAATTATACGTACCTACGCACATACACATAAACATGTGACACATCCGCCCGTTGCTTTACTTTATATTTGGAATATGTTACAGCGATTATCAACAGTTCGCACCGATTTCAAACGCATTTACACCCGATTTAGAAGTTTGCATCGCGGGATAGTTGTGCCGTTGTCGCAGCTTTTGACGAACGTTATGCGATTCTCGGACGTTTAATCGACTGCTGTTTAATCGCAACCGTATTGGTCGTCTCGCTTATTGATTCGGTAATATATAAATCCGTCACCTTCTCGCCTTTCCCGGAAAATAAAGAGATGGCCGTATGGGCCATAGGGTTTAAAATGGTACAAAACAGCGGAGGGAAGCCTGTGATTACCGAAAATTGACGGTCGTTCCCGAGAAAACTAACTCGGCCCAATTAAACAATCGGGGAAAACCCATCGTGGATATAAGACTTCAAAAGTGTTTTTATCCGCGCACATAACGTACTTGTTTGTAAACGTGTTACGCTAATAGGGTTTAAACATGAATTGTCCTCGCATTTTATTAACAGTTTTATTTTTTTGCTGCCCGCCTATATAAGCATAAAGATAGTGAAGATAGGTGATAAATGTGTCTGCTTTTTTTTTTTTTTAATAACATTTAATAATGGTTTTGTTTGTACAAAACGTGTCGATAATGACGGTAGACCTCGATGTCCTCGGCGAATGTAGAAAAAAAAAAAAAAAAAAATTAAAAATCGAAATATTCGTGTAATAATACACCGGCGGTATTACGATAGTTTACGACGTTGGGACACACAACACCTTCGGCTATCCCGGCAAGTGCGGTCTAGCCAGGTAGGCACCTGCGTTATAACAGCTGACGTACAAAATATACGCAATATACCGCTGCGTGTCGTGACCGTCGTCGTTGATGATCGAAAAATAATATAGGAGGTAGGTACCTGGTGAAACGACGAAATAAAATAGCAAAATACGAAACGAGGAGGGAAACCGTGTCGCGTAATTACGAACGGGAGAGGAGAGAGGAGTATGACGTATAAAATCAGGGGCGCATCGTGGGGAGATGGGGACTTACGTTAAACTCACGTTGACATTTGGCTTATTCATTGGTCCAAAAGCAGTTATAATCAATATATTATTTGACGTAATTTTTTTTCTTATTAATATTAAATTTAGTTATTTCGCTACACCCCCCCCCCTCTCCCATAGCCAAGGTCTGGAGAGGTCCTTGTATAAAACACCCAGTGCCTTTTTTTTTCTAAAGTGGATAATATTTTATTTTACTAATTGTATTTAAGTCTGAGTGATGTAATAATTGATTTAGGTACCTATCTATAAATAATATAATAATATGATAACCGCCCTAACACTTCTTCGTTGACTTCTCGAGTCTATACTGCAGACTACATAATAAATTATAGTTCAAGTTTAAAAGTATGATTTATTTTACGTTGCTCATGATTTGTGATTAGTGAATAGTGATAAGCGTCTAAAGAAAATACTATCAAAATATACTATTCATTATTTATATTAAAACAAATGTAAAGGTTTTCCCATAAATGATAAAAAAAGAAAAATACAAGTTGCTTAACATTCCAATGTAACGGCCAATTATAGAATTTATTCAGTTAACGTATTTAGAACTAAAAAAAAAACGCTGTTTTCAGTAAGCGTTGTATAATTTGTCTACCCCCCCCCCTGGTGGCGGGAGCGAAATAACGTGATTTTAAAACATATTTTTATCTTCCGATAAAACTACGTCTCATTATTTTTAAATATTCTATATACTTCCGTCTAATTATATTCAATTCCAATATCCAGTAAATCCTTGAGAGTATTTGGTTTTATAAAAAGGATCTGTTCTGATTTTAAAGACCCTAATTGTCTTGTCACGCTTTTTTTATTGGATTTGGATCTATTCTGTGGTGATGTTGTACCTTCCTCAGGGTAACCAAGTTAAAGAGATAAATTACAAAGACGCTTTATTCACATGTTTTGGGTAGGAGAAAACATATTGGCTAAGTCACTTTAGCTAAGCAGCGGGAATATTTTGGTGTAGCATTGCAATTATTAAATGGTAACATAAACTGTCCTAAATTGTTATCTCTAATAAATTGGGTTTCGTGTTTTTGTATTTAACTCCGGATATGAATTATATCCATTCAATAGTCCACCTAGTGGTTTGCCCAAGTATACATTATTACACTTACAATGGATTAAGTAATTTTGATTTTAGTCCAACAATCCAATTATTTCTAAATTTAAATTGTGAATTATGTTAAATTGAATATAATTAATTTTATCGTTTGTCCGAGTTAATACTTATGTAAATATGTACAACGTCCGTTTATTTTTACGTCTTACGGATGTTAAATTATCAAATAAATAAATGAATTAGAATTCCGATATTTTATTTCCCGTCCGTTCATCAGTGGTGTATTTGAAGGAGGAAATCTCACCTCCTACCTACATAAATTAATTTGTTTGTGTAGACATTTGCTATATATTTATTAAGACAAAATTATAAAAATGTAATTTATTATTATTATTAATACTTTATTTGTTAATTATTTTATTAATTTATTTACTTACTGGCTTTACAAACAATGTCAATTCAAAAATTAAAAAACAAATTGAACTTTTATTTCAAAGTACGTAGCTTACAAATTATTCATGTTGGGACTTATCTAATTGAAACAAATTAATTTGAGCCAAAATACATAGATATTGAAATAAATAAATGTGAATCCTATATCTAAGGTTACCATACGTCCGGATTTTATAAAAGTAAACGAAAAACACGGCTATATCAATCAAAAATTTATTATTTTAGCTATCATTTATTTTCAAACTGGTATCTGAATTTGGTCTAAAAACATTATAGTAACCCAGTGTGCAGACCATATTTGAACAAATAAAAATCAGGACAAAATAGTATTTAATAATTATTATAATTTTTCATAATTATGCCTATATTATTAACTATTTTAAATACACCCATATGTATTAGATGTATTATCACCGGGAATGATTATTGTGGTATTATATTTCATGAATAAAATCGCAATCATTGTCATAATCTATTACGAATATTTTTGTTAACAAATTCATTTTATTCAAAAATAAAATAAAATTTGAATCTCTATGTTAAAACTATAAAATATTTATATCTGGTTAAATATAATAAGTTTTAATAAGGAATAAGTTACATGGACATAAAAAACAGGACAAAAAGCGCCCTGAACGAAGTTCATCAGGACAACAGGGCACAAAGCTGAAAAAAAGGACTATGCATGCATAAAACAGAACGCTTCATTATAACCCTACCTATAGCCCTTCTCGAGTGGGCCTTTGTTCGCCACCCCTCCCCTATATAGTTGAGTCATTATTTTCTGTTATTTTATTTTCACTGGCATCAAGGCGGATTCCCAGCTGTCCTGTGTACATCAGTCCAAAATGTATTATTTGGTTTTTTTTTTTTTTGTTATCATTTATTTTCAAACCGGTGTTCGGATTTAGTCTAAAAGCATTGTAGTCACCCTACCTATAGCCCTCCTCGAGTGAGCCTTTGTTCGCCCCCTCCCCCTATATAGTTAAGTCAGATACGACACTGCTGCTTATTATTTTCCGTTATTTTATTTTATCAGGCATCAAGTTGGATTCCCAGCTGTCCCGTGTGCAAATAAGCAAAGCATACATTGTTAAAGAACCCTATGGAAATCCCATTCTCTGATTGGCTCTAATCCCAACAGCTGCTCTAGGATAATGCGAACGGGTGCAGCCACTATTAAGGTTGCCGCACACTGGATCGGAACAGAATGGAAATGAATTTTGTCTGCAAAGGTCCTGTGTCGGAGCAAGTTGGGATTCGGCGGCCATATATGTGACACATTTTGATCTCGTTGCCCGTGTCCGATGGTCGAAATCAATCAATTCATTATTATGTTATTTATATTTAATATTTTTGAGTGTTTGTATAGTATAATGAGTGATACAATTATTGACGAAGAAAACATGCTGTTCCCTCTTTTGTCAGAAGCTGAAGAAAAAGAATAATACACGACGATTTAAAACAGGACAACGAAAATTTTTTCCGATATTCTCGTATGAATTACGAACAGTTTTTCCAATTATTAGAGCATATAAAACCTGGTATACAAAAAAAAACTCAATCTTTCGTAAATGTATACCACCAGACGAACGGTTAGCAGTAACACGAAGGTCAGTATTTAATTGATTATAATTAGATAATAAATATTTTTAATTTTAATTTAAAGACATTTTATTTATTTTAATATACTACTAATTAATTAAAAAATAAAGTAAGCACGAGAAAAAATTGTAGTATTAATACAAATGTAGCGAGTCAATTTTCAAATTAGAATTTTAAAATAAATAATTATGTTTGTGCCGTTATAACTAATTAATATTTACTTTACAATCATAAAAAATGTCCGTGTTTGTTTAAGGTCTCTAAAATTTTTTCCCAAGCATTTCCCTTCATAATGGAGTCGTAATAGTATTTATGGCTTATGTCATAAAATTATGAATATTTCTGTACTTCACATATAATTTTTTATACCTGTCATAGTTATTTTTATTGAAAACATTTTTAAATGTTCACAGGTAATAAAAAAAGTTTATTGTTGAAGACTTTAAACTGTGTATAAAACAATAAGTACAACACGATATTGATCAAAAATTGAAGCTAATGCGCATGAGGTTGCAATCGGAACGCTTTGAAATCCGTCAAAACATTGTTGACAAACAATTTGGTTCCGATCCGATCCAATTCAATGTGCGGCAACCTTTATAGGTAATTTAATGTATATCTGTAAGTAACGATAAACCATTGCTAACGAAAAAACGATTCTGAGAGGAGTTCAATTGATAATGAAGCTTTGCCAATAATATATATGTCATATTTTGGTAAAATAATTAAATAGACATTAGAAATTTTCTTTAATAGTAAATTGTTTAATGTACCGATTTTCCCGTTTTTCTTGGTTTTCCCATGTTTATTCCTGGTTTTTCACATTTGCTGGGAAAACTCTTGAGAAAATCTAAAAATGATCTCTCTATTAAAGTGAAATTTCCGTTCAAAACAAATGCTATCACTATAAATCGGAGCAAGATCTCTGGTAGAAAAATTTTTCACAGAAAAAAAAAATATCTTTGTAAAACCATAAGTATCCTCGCTCCACTCAGAATCTAAAATTTCCATATCAGTTATGATTTTTAAATGTTTCAGCTCGTAAAAACTAAAAAGAGTTTTGTTTTATTAAAATACCATTCATACGATTATTATTAAAATACCATCCACACTTACGTGGATGGTATTTTATAGATTAAATATAACATGTGTGAAGGAAATATTTGGCAGTTGGTTTAGATGAATATTAAATTTAATATCAAATTATTATTTCAGAATAAAATATTGTTTCATAATTAAATACATTATTCCATATGCTAAATAAAAAATTTAAACATGAAAAATACTCATTAGATGAAAACAAATAAATTACAAAATTTGATATGCACATAACTTAATTATTTTTGCTCCCACAATCTATCGTGTATGTTTAAATCACAATACTTTGTTTTTATTGTTTGTTGTAACTTGAAAAAAAAAATTATAATATAATTAATTACTATTCACATCAATAAATAATACAATTTAATGTTACTGAACAGTTTTTAAAAATGTAAACAGTTATCGTATAGGTACCTAAATAAAAAAAACTTTTAAATTACAAATTCAAATTTTAGTAAAATACGAAAAAAAAAAAAGGAACAAGATTTTCTTAAATGCGTCCCGTCTACCGTGCACGCGTACGTGTATGCGCGGAATGCGCTTTGATTGGTCGTGACATCCCGGTACATCTAACTGTTACCAGGGATACCGCAGAGTTGAACTCGAGTGGACTTTTCGACGTGCGTTTATTAAATACGTTTTTGTTGCATGGTGAATTGTGATAGGTAATGTAAATAGATCATACACGGCGGTCGGCGAGGAGATCTATGAACTAAAAATATCAGGTCTATGGCACGTACACGTAGTTCACGGGATAGCCGGGAATCCTCCTTTAGATTTCAACGCCGTCATTGTCGGCGAAATTATTTTCCGCGAAACGACGATGGCCGTCCGACAAAACGAGGGGGAAACGAGCGGGCGTTCCGCGCGGAGCGCTGCCGCAATAATATTATTGTCGTTTATATTGGCGGGAACGGGTTGCGCGAAAAACGAAGACTAACGTTATTGTAGGTAAACTCACACGCGCGCGCACAAACACACGCAAACACACGCGCGCGCACACACGCACACACACACACACACACATATACACGCGCGCGCGTAGACGACCGTTGCTACCGCGCCGCCGTTGCTATGGGGGCCCGAGTCGCGGGCCGATAACGACGCCGCCGCCGCCGCCGCCGCCGTTGTTTTATTGATCGTCAAACGCGCGCGCCATCCCGCCGCCCCGCAGACGCCGCCGCGTCACTCTCTCCTTTCCGTCGGCCGTCGGCCGTCGGCGTACGGCGCGCGACGCGATTTCCACACACTTCTCAGTCCACCGCAGTACGCGTCAAGTGTCGTTCGCACACCGCCGCACCGACGTTTAATTTACAATACACGATAATATAATATTGTTATCCCGCCGCCGTGAGAAACAGCCCCGCGCGAGTTTCGCGGACCCTATTACGTGTTTTATACCTGTACGTACGTTATTCCGTTTGTTCGTCGCCGTACGTAGGATTTTCCGCAGCGCACGGGTCGTACGATAAAATAATATTCGATCGTTTTTCGCCGGAACGATTTTCGCCGTACACCCGGTTTCCCGACGACCGCGTTTCGCCGTGCGTCGGCAGCCGCCGTCGCCGCCGCCGCCGCTGCTGCGGACTGCCGCCCGTATCTACCCGGCGTCACCGCAGTTTCTCCAGCCGCGCTCCCGTCCGCGACCGCGCGTCTCTATGCGTACACCGCGTCGTCGTACGTCGTCGTCAGTACCACCACCGAGCAGGACGTTGATCTCGGCGCAAAAATGGCCAAGGTAAGTTGTACCGGCGGACACGCCGATTGCCGCGTATTATTGTTATTGTTAATAATAAGAGATGAACGGAGGATAATGCGAATAATATGGCGATAATGATAATTAATACGTAAGCCGCACGCGTTCGCGAAACGATCTTCCGCGATGTCGTCCGTCGTCGTTCGCGGCGATACGGACGTTTTCTGCAGCAGTAATCGCGGACGGACGCCGAAAACAAAAACAAACAAAAAATACCGACAAAATTACGCGTGCGTCCGTCCCGTCTATTGTGTCCGACAGCACTCGGTACCATTATCGTCCGATTCGTTTTGCAAAACTATTGTTAAGATTATCGCGCGCGCGAGAGTGAGATAGCGAAATAGTGACGGAAAGACGAGTACTACGACGACAGTATTCTGTTCGCGAGCGTATTGTATGGCGGTGCGTGACGCCGGACGGGCGACACGAATGTCCGTTATGTAATATTATTTCCAGTATCGAGTGGACCCGTCTATTTTTACACCGTGCCGTCCGCGGGTCGGGTGACCGGTCCGCGCGCCGTGGATTTCCCGGCAAATAAATAAACAAGCAGCACCCCCCACCCCCCCCCCCTCGCCCGTCGTGTGTCGCGCTTTTTCACCGTAGATAATAAAAATACGCATAGGCTATCCGTGTACGTTTCCGGTCCAGTGTTTTGCAAGAGGGACGGCTATAGTTACTCGGAGTTTCATAAAAACGAGACGTTTTATCGGTATGTATGCGATAAGTCGCCTCGGTTCGCCGCCCCACCGGGAACATCGCCTCGCCCCGCGGTTCTGTTACCTATCCGTATCGTTGTTATCCGTGGTTTTCATACGAACAGCGCCTACTATTGTGGCGCTATCCGCCACAAGTACAACGGCCAAAACCCGGCAGCTCTCCGAGGTTCACTGATAATAAACTCAAACCGATAACGTAGATCGTTTAATTGACAAATGATATTATCAACCTCTCCGCTCCGCCCGCGTTTCCCCTTCTCGGTTCGTCTACGTAAACGCACTCGTCACGTCAAAACACCGACGGCACGATCGGTTTTCCTCCAACCCTCTCGCCCGCCCTCCCGGCCCGGGATGAAATCCGTGCATTCTACTCGTCCGGCGGACAATAATACCGTCGGATAATTTTTCTGGCCAGGTATCGTTTTTACATTGTTGTTTTTGTATTTGATTTCGGCGATGACCTTGGCGCATAGAACTCGCCGAACCCGGTTATTTCCCAATGTAATTCGTGAGCACTGTAAAAATTAGATACCCGCCTATTTATATAGGACGTTTCGACTATTCGACAAGATATTATATTATCGTCGCATACAAAATTATTAACACGTTCGCGTGCGTTGATGTTTTTTTTTTTTTATTTTTTTTTATCTGTATTCTGTCGTACGCGATTCGCAATACTTACATTATTGTTATTATCTTTGTCCAATATAAACTCGGCGTGTTACAGAAGAAAATTAATATTATACGTCAGACGCTGCCATTATTATTGTTATTATTATTATTATTATCTGCCTACGTTTCCTGAANTGTCGTACGCGATTCGCATGTCGTACGCGATTCGCAATACTTATATTATTGTTATTATCTTTGTCCAATATAATAGCAATACTTATATTATTGTTATTATCTTTGTCCAATATAAACTCGGCGTGTTACAGAAGAATAAACTCGGCGTGTTACAGAAGAAAATTAATATTATACGTCAGACGCTGCCATTATTATTGTTATTATTATTATTATTATCTGCCTACGTTTCCTGAATTCGTTTCGTGATTATTCCACCGTATAGCGTCTGGTGGCCCGTCGGGGTGACCTATTTTTACGCTTAATAGTACGATTTTTTAGATAGGTACCCGAGCGATTTCCAAACCGAACGTTGGAAACGTTACGGGGTACCCTATTTATTTACTCAGGTGAATCCTCGTCGGCGGTTTGTGTAGCATATGCTGCTGCGTGCAGTCGTTCTAAACGAAATATTAACACCCGTATTCCCCCCCCCTATCCCCCTCTGAACGTTATTTCCCGGTTAGACACGTGCGAAAAATAGGGGGGGGGGATTTACCCGAGATAGAAAACGGACGATTCTTATAGACGTTGATGTTCTCCATTCGTCCAGATATATAAATTGATAATATTTTTTCGTTTCCGCTATTCGTAAAATAGTATTTTATCCGTTTACGTTTTTACCACTCGGATATTTTCGGCAATGAATTCGCTGGTTCTCTGGCCAAATCAACCCCCTCAATTCGCCTGCAATCAACTGATTTGGTTCCTTGGTCAGATTTCTGCCCCAATCTCAATCACTGTGTACATACACCTTTGTTTTAGCTCTTTCTCTAATCTCCCTCCCCCCCCTGATTTTGCAACTTTGTATAGAAATATTAATTCCATCGTCTCTTCTATTCGGTAGTTTTTCAAACTCCGTCTATCACGTAAAGTAATTTGCTCCTTTTCTCGTCTCCGGCTTGGGCATACCTTATTTCCTTTCCGCGCTATTAAACTGTCTTTCAATTATTGAGCCTCTTCATACACTACATCGCTCTCCGTCTGTCCGTGACATTAACCATATCCTGTTTTGTTGCCCATCTCTTTCCTCAGAGCGTCTGTGCTTTTATTCCTTTCTGCACTCTTTCAATATTCCTCCTGATTCCCAGCGCCTTTTTTTCTTCTCAATTACAAGAGGTCATCCGAGAGCCGCAGTTTCTTTTATTTTAAACACCGAACTGCTCTTATTTAGGTTTCAGCTCTTGTATATTATAATGTTTGTTTTTTTTTTTTTTTTTTT
>CABPRJ010001452.1:453465-500433 GCA_902439185.1 Cinara cedri | reverse complement strand
TCAATATTCCTCCTGATTCCCAGCGCCTTTTTTTCTTCTCAATTACAAGAGGTCATCCGAGCCGCAGTTTCTTTTATTTTAAACGCCGAACTGCTCTTATTTAGGTTTCAACTCTTGTATATTATAATGTTTGTTTTTTTTTTTTTTGTTTTCAATCTTCTGTAATTAATTTTGTCGAGACTAATTGCTTTATCTTGCAAAGTTCAGAGTTGCCATTCGGTCACTTTTTTTGCAAGTCACTTAAAGTCCCCTTTTTATCTTTAAAGTCACTAAAAGTTACTTTTTTTATTTTGAACTTGTCGTAGATTTTTTCGAACTATTTTATAATAATTTTTTCCAATATTCTATATTATAGAATATATAATGTATATATATGACTGAACTAACTTATATTTTAGTTATCTAAGTTTATAAATATCTTTAATCCTAATTGTAACATTGTTGTTATAAATCGCTGGTTGGTCAACCGAACGTAATCTGTAATCTTTTTTGGCATTTTTCGTTATTTAAATAATTAATATATATTTTTTTTTAACACATAATGTTATTAAGAATTAATAAAATTTCTATAGAAATTTGTGTTTTTCAATTTTATCAAGATGAAAAATAATCAGTTCTTTGAGTTGGTACATTATGTACCCGTACTTGTAATTTAATAATTATAAGTGTCTATCTATTCTACCTACGGTTTTAAAATGGGTATATTTTCGTCTTACTGCAATTTAATGGTTATGTCAATACAAATTGTACAATTCGTCTTATGCAAATTATAATAGCGTATTTATAAATTAAGCTAAATCTTATGAAACTCGTTTTATTGTTGATGTATATGAGTAAATCTCTTTTTTTTTTTTTTTTTTTATAAATTTGAATCATTTTATCCACCATTTTGAGTAAAACACATTGGCGGCGGCAACGCTGAAAGATTCAAAAAAAAAAAAATTCCGTTTACTATATCGCAATATCATAATATCAGGTAGATACGTTCCTTAACACACCGTTATTACTATAGTTCCTTGACACCAGACGGTGTTATAGGATAGTGTCGGCCACTTCTTGTCTGTTATCGCGTAACAACTACCTATATACGAGTTTTTGTTGTATAGTAATAGACGGCGGTAATTGTAGTTATAGATTTCTATAACATATTTGCACTATTATATCACCGACGGCGGACGCTACATAATGAATCCGTTAATGGTTCGTTTTTTTTTCGCCGGACATTTTTTTTCTCCGCCGTATTATTTTGTGAAAACATATTGACGGAACAATTATTAATGTATAACGCGTTGTTTTTTTTTTATCGATATTCGTTGTCGTATACTTCCTCTCGTCTGTATATCCAAAAACCCTATCGGCTGAAACCCGAATGACGAATAATATTAATAATAATAATAACAATAAGACAATTTGGTACTGTTATATCCCCCGGAGTTACGCACAACTTATGATCTTATTGTATTAATGAATAATTAATTGTATTGTAATGTTGTGTATTCCTGGTCAGTAAGTCACTTCCTCCTCTCCCCCCCCCCAAAAAAAAAAAAAATGTCATAGTTGTATACAATGTAAATTGTGACCCCGGTATATTTTGTATATTAGATACCTAAGTTTTTTTTTTTTATTCGTATATAAGGTAAATTACGTCTAAGAATTTTTCTGCAAAATCAATAATATTTTCCATCCCGTTTTTCAGGCTTAACAATGCCAATACGATTGCATTAATATTTTAGCAATTTGTAATAAAGAAATTTGAATCCATCAACGTTTTATTCCATTCGCTTTTCATAACGTTGGTTTTTTATTTAATTGAAAACAAATACATTATCATACCAATGTTAACCATTTTATCAATTACACATTTTTAATAATACCTACATTTTTTAATGATGCACATTTATACTTGTACCTTTTTGAGTCATACAAATTTTTACCTGATATACCTATATTATTAATTTTAGATACTGAGTGTAGCAAGGAATGTAATGTTTTTACAAAGATGTTTATTTTCTTTTTTGCGTGCACGCCCTTTTTCTACCAGAAAGCTTACTTCGATGTAGACCTTTTTCTTAAAGGAAATTTTCTCGGGTTGGTACTTTAGGGTAAGTTATTTTTTGATTTTCCCTGTAGTTTTCCCAATAAAAAAGGTTTAAAGTGAAAAAAAGGGAAAATGTACGAAATATATTAGTAAAACATTACGATTCTTTTTTTCTGTGAACAACTTTTTTCTACCAGCATTTTGCTGGTAGAATAGTATTTTTTTTCGCGTTACTTTTGTTCTATCATTATATTTTATGCGTCGCATGTTATCGAACTTGCGTTAAAAACTACTGTGTTAAATTCAATAAAAAAAATAATAATAAGCCGATAGCTAATGAGACCGTCGTATTGGGCTTCGGTAACCTTCGTGCATTAGGTATATCGCGTCCCGTAGAGGTTGGCAATAATTTTAAAATTGCGAAATCTGTAGAATCCAATTTATTGCCCGTCGCCGTCGTTCGAAAATTAGCGGTTACTCGGGGGACGTGGTATAGAATATCAGGGCCACCGAGCCAGGGGTTGTTGTATGTCCGGGGCCTTGAGGGACGCAACAAGTTACAATAATACGGTAGTCATAGACCAAATAAATTTCACCTTAACAACATATTATACGTGTACTAAAGTCGGAAATCAAACGGCATAAACGGCATTAGGTAGGTATACACATAAAACTTTCTATTCCGAGCACAAGTAACGTCGCGTGAAAAAGGTCATAACCTGTAATTATTATCTATATAAGTAGGTACTGACTACTGTTGTTCATGTTATTATGTTTTAGAAAATAATTGGAAACACTACTGAATTAAAGTAATTATACTACCTACTACGTATTATTTATTATATTGTCCTGATATATTTAAGTATACTTATATACGGATTATTTTTAAAAGTAAAACTTTTTTTGCGTTTTTACGTCAACTCTTGTTAACTCTATTCGCTGTTCGGTAATTTCTACGCGTATCTGTTGTTTTTTTTTTTTGTCTGTTAACTGTTTTCGACACTGTAAACTCCTTCAATTCTGAAAATTATTTCTAGGATAATTTGTCAGAGTTAATAATATAAGTAATGCGTTCGAATCCAAAATATTAATATTTGCATTATGTAGATTACGTAAAAATATGAGTTAGGGCTAATGTTGAAAATTGAATTATGTCAACTTTTCGCTTACTAAAACCGATTTTGTGCTGTTAGTTTTAATTGGTCAACAATCAAACTTTAAGATAATAAACATTACAATTAACATCACAAAATCGGTTCTACTGTACGAAAAGTTGACGTTATCCAATTTTCTACAATAACCGTAACATTATAATATATAACACGATTTTTAATAACGTTTCTACAAAATAAATTAACAAATTAACCGCAGCGGATTTTTTTTTTTTTCTGGTGAATATTCCCTGCGTATTCATTTCCCTTGACTTTTGGACTTTACTTAGTTAGTCCTCTCCTGAGAGTATTTCCTAAACCTAAAATAAAAATCATTTATATTTTAGTGGACACGCTTGTGTGCAAAATCTTACCGTATGCATAGAAAACCTCCTAAAAAATATTAATTTTTTTTTTAACAACAAATGTAGAATTTAAATCAGTTCAAATATTGTCTACATTTAATATTAATAATAATTTTACGAATATTTTTTTTTTTTTTGTACCTAGATGTTTATAATAATAATAATAATATATTTCTATAGGTCGACGTGTAAGTACGACAGGTAAAGTACCTATATTATTATTAAAAGTATTAAATTTTTTTGTCAAATAAATACACGGTAGTTTGTTTTATCTTATAACCTTTGTTTAATTTTAATAATGCCCTGGGTTACGTTTCATATTAAATACTTATCTGAATAAAATTAGATACGTTCTTAAAATTGAATAGGTAGTATTTTTTTTTTTTTATTATTTGCCATTCACCTTCTAACCTATAATAACTTACGACTTTATTAATTTATGGCTATAATAAGTCGATTCAGACTTTTTATTTTTTTTGTTAATTAAAATGACCTGTTTATAAGGTCAATTATTTCTGTTAATTTTTTTTTTTTTATGTAATAAGCGAAATAACCACATAGGTAACCCAATAAATAATAATATATTCATATATTCACAGACCCGCGCTTGTTCTAATTATTATTTAGCTAATTAGCAACAAGTATTCATTTTCTTTGTCAGTTATTGTTATTGTTTTTTTTTTTTTTTTTTTTTTTTTTTTATACCTAATAATTTTTTGGGTGGTTTAATTATCTGAATTCGTTTAAACTCGGCAGTAATTATAATATTATTCTTGGAAAACTTGTAAAAAAATATTATTATAAATAATTGTTCCAACTTGTTTTGATTATTTTTTTTTAGGGTTTATAATTTTTTTAACACATCTATTTATCTATTTATAATTTTCAATTAAAAACTCATTGTACGCCACACTCGTTTTTCATAAAAAACAACTGTTCCTTATTTTCGAGATGGTTAAGACAAGTTAAGAGCTGCATCTTCCCCTAACACAGTGCCACTCCACACCCGAGACGTTAGTCCCTTTCAAGTCAAGGGAAAATAGTGTAAAAAGTCAAAAATCAGATTACTTAGTGATGGGGCTATTGTCCGACGAGACTTTGGTTCGATTCCCGGTCAGGCCGTTTAATTTTTTAACCCTATATTTCGGACAAGAACGGCCGCACCAGGTTGGATTTGTATATGCGGATGGTAGGCAATTTCTAAACATTTTCCCGACAATTAAAAATAAAGAAAACGAAACGATAACCTAAGAATCAGCATTAGAATTCTACGATTGAAAACGGCGGCTTACCCAAGGTTTTCGGATTCATTTAATATCCTTACATTTACAGTATAATAATAAATAACCAACAGTTCGATTTTAAAATGCTGTTTTGTATTCTTACATTGTAAAGATTTATATTTCGCAATATTATACCCGAAAAATAAGACCAAGTTTAAAAAGAGAGAACGATGACATATTAATTTTCTCAGTTTCCCTTCCCCTATTTCTCTTTATCTCCCTTTTTTCTCCTTTTATAATTTTATCTTTTACCATAATTGTGCATAGGTTTTATAACGAAATCGATATTAAATGCTTAGTGGCTGTTTTTCAAGATTTTAACCCCCCCCCCCCTCGCGCGATGCAGTGAACACAAAAAAAATCAGAGGAAATGATTTTATAGATAGTTTCTGTTTCGTAATATTACATTTATTGATTATGATTGACGTAATATTAATTAAGTCAGTCTCAGATATTCAGAACTAAAGACGTGCCTATACCTACCTATATTATTAACTATATTATGCTTATTGCTTCAATGCTTCGTGTATATTTATAATTAGCATAGGCATATTGTTCTATTTCGTGCTTTATTTTTAACGGTTTAAATTGAATGCCTATATAGTACCTATAAAATCTTCGTAAATACTCCACGTGTGCATAAAATTATTATATAATTTACTATAGTTTATGCACGTCGCGTTAATAATAATAAATACTTATAATAATTATCGTATAAATTCATATATAGGTAATACTTAATACATAAATTATAATAGTCTGTCAATCTATGCAAATCGTGATGAGGATATTTTATACAACGTATTTTATAAACGTATGTTCTAGAATTGTCTCCACTAGACATAACTATATTTAAGGAACGATAACACCAATCAAACATCAAAATTCGCAAAATTTGTTTGTACTGTACACCGGTAGACTTTTTATTCTAATAAGTATATTATGTTTTTCATTATAAAAAATTCAAAAATGTTAATTTAATATTGTGAGTCATTAGATATATAAGATAATAATATATTTTTAAGATCGAATATAAGATTTATTTATTTTTAGAGTGTGGAGTGAATGCATTTTATGGAATGTTTTGAATCCCGCAGGCGTACATTGGTCTCTGTTGCCATAGTCTTGGTCTTCCCTTCGGATTAATGATAAATAAAGAGAGGATCAAGGCTATAGTAAAAGTGACTGGTCACTTACAATAAAGAACTACATGTTTGAGAAAACCCAAAGTTTTAAGTACTTAAGTGCATTAATAACTGTGAAAAATAATTGGAATATTGAAATCTGTATCGCATCAACAAAGGTGAAAAGGTACACTTTGCTCTAATTGAATATTAGAGTTGTCACCACTATATCAAACCATATTTAAGGAACGAAAACACAAATCAAACTTCAAAATACGAACAATTTGTACTGTACTCCAATAGACTTTTTTATCTAATAAGTATAATATGTTTTTCATTATGAGAAATCCAAAAATTTTAATTTAATATTGTTAATCATTAGATATATAAGAAAATAACATATACTTAGGATCGAATATAAGATTTATTTATTTTTAGAATTTTAATTCATTTTATAGAAGGTTTTAAATCGCGGATACTGGTCTCTGTTGCTATATCCTTGGTCGTCTTTTCGTACTAATGATACTTAAAAAGAGGATCAAGGCTATGGTAACAGCGGCCAGTCTAGATGAACATCGTACAATAAAGAACTACGTGTTTGAGAAAACCTAAAGTTTTAAGTACTTAGATACATTAATAACTGTGAAAAATAATTGGAATATTGAAATCTTTAATAGCATCATCAAAGGTGAAAAGGCACACTTTGCTCTAATTAAATATTAGAGTTGTCATCACTAGACCAAACCATATTTAAGGAACGAAAACATAAATCAAACTTCAAAATTCGCAAAATTTGGTTTTACTGTACACTGGTAGACTTTTTTTCTAATAAGTATAATATGTTTTTCATTATGAGAAATTCAAAAGTTTTAATTTAATATTGTGAATCATTAGATATATAAGAAAATAACATATACTTAAGATCGAATATAAGACTAGTATTATTTTTAGAATTTTAATTCATTTTATAGAAGGTTTTAAATCGCGTAAACTGGCGGATACTGGTCTCTGTTACTATATCCTTGGTCCTCTTTTCGCACTAATGATACATAAAAAGAGGATCAAGGCTATGGTAACAGCGGCCAGTCTAGATGAACATCGTACAATAGAGAACTACTAAGTAGGTACTTTAACAGTCTAACCGGTATAATAATTCAAACCTCTATATTATAAAATAATAAAAATAATAAACACAAAAATTTGTAAACAACTAATGAATTGTTAATTTGTTAATGAATTGTATGGAATGTTTTAAATCGCGTAAACTGGCGAACACTGATCTCTGTTGCTATAGCCTTAGTCTTCTCTTCGCACTAATGATAAATAAAGAGAGGATCAAGGCTATAGCAACAGCGGCCAGTCTAGATGAACATCGTACAATAGAGAACTACTAAGTAGGTACTTTAACAGTCTAACCGGTATAATAATTCAAACCTCTATATTATAAAATAATAAAAATAATAAACACAAAAATTTGTAAACAACTACTAATTATATTTATTATGTATAATTGATTTAGAAACTCCAATTTCACCAATATGAGAGGCTACCTCAGTGGGTGATTTGGGCCGAACAATCTATATTTGTATTTTTTTTTTTTCGTGATGTTTTATAACTATTATTAAGTAATTTGTAATGTAATCAATTTGTCTTGTATCTATTTACTATATTTTGTTTTTTGGCCAGTAATTTATCATCTTATAATCTTATTATCACAATACATATTATTATATGCATTATTATTACATATATTATATCATATATATATTATACATATTTGTAATTATTTACCTGAAACCTAATTAAAAATTGGTGTTAAATTAAGTTATCTATAAAACGTTGTTAAGTTCCTTATTAGTTTAAAATTCGTTGTCCAAATAAAGGATTTTTTAATCTTAGAAATCTTGCTTTCGTTATAAGTGCGGTTCTCGGAACTTTTTATCGGATTTCCAAACATTTTGTGTCTCGTCGAAAATGTCGTAATTTATTACGGAAGTTAATTTGATTAGATTGGAAGTGGTGATGTTCTGCCTTGTCCTACACACTTGTAACATAAGAATTTAGACGTGGTCTATTTCAGTCGATTGGTTTAGTGAAACAATATGATAAACCGATTTGAATTTGTCGTCAAGTCTATTGGAAATCGACTTTACCACATTTTTGATTTTATCCCTCTAAATCCTAAAAGAAGGGTAATTAAAAAAATGGAATATTTTAATTTTTGGATAAATTAAAATAATACATGGAAAGTCGATATTAAGTAAAAAATTCAAATCTGCTTTCAGAATTCTTATCGGTTTACTAGATTAATCAATATTGGAATAATACACGTCTAAATGTCTATGTTTCACGTATGTAAGACAAAGACAGAAAATCACGACTTCCTATCCCCTCGACATTTTAAATTCGTTTATTACACGTGATTAATTATTTTATGACAGTAATAGATAACAAATATAATCGAATAACTGTATTTTATAATTTTCTATTGACATGTTTTGATTATAATGTTCTCTGAAGTAATTCAAATTTATTACATATATATATATATAATATATGCACTCGTATTTAGCTGGGAAAATTATATGCTGTTAGTTTTAATGTTAAAGCGAATTTACCAATAGCATCAAACTTTAAAAGGTAAAAACAATAAGTGTGTTTTGGTAATCAACCTGGGTGTATTCATTATTAGTTATGGTTATATGATTTTGGTTAATGGTTATAGATTCGCGAAAACCGCATGTTTAGGGTTATTACAAATAATATTAATTGATAATAAAATAAAGTACTGACTAGATATCCAATCATTACTTTTCAATAACCAAACATCACATAGCCGTCCTTTTCGTTTGGTTATGATATTTTAGTAACCTATAACCAAAAGCTATAGCCAAAATAATAACCAAAATCGTCAAAACCACTTGTTTATAAAATACAGTAACCAGGTTACATTAATTGGTTATTGGCCAAAACACGCTTAATAACTGTGCAACTGTGTTGGATTTTTTTTTATTCTATATTTACTAGTATATATTATATTAAAAATTAACGTAAATAATGACTTGCTCGTAGTTACACGAATAATGTTCTTACTAGTGTTCTTATCGTTAATTTTGATAATTAATGAATTTACTCTAATATCGAAACTTTCAAAACTAACCAACACAATGTCGGACGCAAATTTGCTATAGTACGTTCGTAAGACGGGGATCACACACATCATACAGACGTGTTGTCTTTTTATATAAGAGCTTATAGTTACAGAAAATAGAAGGCACTGGGAACTCGGTTCTATTCATTTCGTGTATTATATTAAAACAAAAATCGAATTCAACACTGTCCATATTATTATGTCTTGATCCTATTTACAATGAATAATAATCGGAAGACACCTTTAGAAATTGAACAAACAAACGATATCTGTAGGCTATATATTATATTATATTGTTTACTCGTATTAATTAATTCGCGAATCGTGTTTTGAAATGAAAACAAAATAAAGTATATTTATGAAGTATATCCACGATAATAATTAAGAAGAAAATAAATTGCCTATACGAATTGAAATATTATTTTTGTAAATTAAAGATTTCGGAATTCAATTTTAAAACATTATTTTGTTATTATACTCATTATAATAATATATTGTTAAAAATAAAGGAAATAACCCACACGTAATATAACTCGAAACTAATTAATATAAATGATGGAATGCATCGAAAATTGAATGCAAGAATATCAACTATTATATACGTCTAATATACATAGGACACACTATGTTTTTTTTGTCAATTGGTTAGTAGTAACTAGTAACTCATTAAAAACGTTGCTGTTCAGTAGCTATAATTTGTTTTGTCGAGTTATAAAAAAACGAATAAAGAGGCTGCAGTCAGTCGTTCGCTATACTTCATTGAACACGCACAAAGACTTAGGTTGTGTAACGTAACTGTAAAATATTCAGCCTATTTAGTTTGATGATCCGTATACAGAATAATAATATTATATTATAATATATACGTAGTAATAATAATAATAATGTTGTATTAAGTGTAATTTAAAATGTTTGAGTTTTGTCTGTTTGAACGATTGTTTTTTGAAATGTTGTTAACACACGTACGAGTACTACACTATACTAAAAGTGTATGCGTCGTCACATCGCGTATGGTTTCAATTTTTAGATTCCAAATGAGGCGAGTAATGTGTTTTATTTTATTTTTATTTTATTGACGAATCTTTGATTCCTGTAAAGAAAGACTCGATTCGATTTTATATAATCAATAATTAAATTTAAATGAAAATTACCAAACGACATAATGACTTGGCTAACCTACAGGCGTTTAAATGGTAAAAAAGTCATATGTTGATATGAATTCTGTCTTTTTCACCAAGTAAAAAATACATCACAGTGACATCTAGCTTTTCTCGTTTATATAAAAAAAAAAAAGATTGTTTTAATATTTCCAGCGATAATACTTATTATAACCTATATTTAATTTAACCTAGTTTTTAACACTTCAAATTTTCGGTGTAGTATTTTTAATTATTATTACTTAATATATATTTTAAATTTAAACGTGCGAGAATTTAATCGCATTCTAAAAACCAAGCGGCGGAGCTCTGCGGAATATTAAAATATTAATATCAACGCTTTTATTATGCTTTTCCACGCTACTTTTTTTTTTCCTATAGTTTTTCATACAATTTGTAAGTACGTTGAACTGCGGGAATTTTTTTTTTTTAAATTATCTCTGCAATTTATTATAAGTTATAATTTATAGCAATTGTGCTCGAGTACAATTTTTTTTTTCAATTACCTAGGGATCTATAATGACGGAGGGGATTTTTAAATGAACACTTCCCCACCAAGTAAATTATTTGCTCTTTCACCGATGGTTTGCGAATAACGATCCTAATCATGTGAAATATTTCGATTTTGATGGATTCACTACATTATAATGCACTATAGTGCACACCATATTATTGCATTATTAATCACCTGCACGCGAGTGAAGCACATGGATAAACATTTAGATCATATTCAAACCTACTTTAAAAGCCATAATATGTTGTAAATGTTATATACAGACGGTTGTTATGTTGTTACAATAATATGTTGATAATTAGTATTTTTATTTTGGCATACTTCCAAACACCACTGTTTCGTGACTGTTGCAGTTGTATAGTATACTAGTACACATACAGGTATATTATATTTGCAGACATTTACATAATATTACGACTTACCTATATATACTGACTTCAAAATATTATTGTAGTACCTATTATATAGTAATACCTAATTAAATTGTAATATATTCATCTCCCCGGGCAATTTGTGTGTGTGTGTGTGTGTGTGTGTGTGTGTGTGTGTGTACGAATACGTGTTTATATTTATTTCGCTTGAAAACTCGTCCCATTGATATACTGTACACATATTATGCGTATCAATAAGGTTCTTTTTTCCTTTCCATTTTGTTTGGCGTCGTAATAATACGATAATATCAAAATAAATACGCATGTTACGATATGTAATAATTTAAATAAAACTTAATTGTACAGGTACGTAATAATGGTAGTTGGCTTTTAATTATTATGAAGATGCTTGCATTTGTCGTCTCTACCTTACAAATGCATAACATAGAAAGTTTGCGTTCAGCAGAACCAATTTTATGCTTTTAGTTTTAAATATTTTAATATTATTAATCGAACTTAAAGATACCTATGAACATTATGTGTGCGTTGGTTTTTTTTCCAATATTTAAATTATTATACGAGACATGCGTTTTTTTAAATTGATATTTTACACGCCATTATATCTTGATCAAAATTAAAATAACGAAAAATATCAAAGTATAACACTGCAGATAATGTAAGTTTTAAGTTTAATTTAAAGTTTTAAATTTAAGTTTATTGATAATGAGTAGATTTCGTCTAATACCTATTAAATTTAACAGTTCAAAATTGTTTCTGCTAAACGCAAATGTGCTATGCCGTGTAACATCCTTTTTTTTTGGAAAACTAATGTTTTATGTTTACTAATGTTTAAATTAATGTAAATAGCTGATACTGGGGCGAGTGCAGCCACTGTTGTAGGTGGAAAGTTGGGAAGGTATGATACACGAGATTATTTCATTTATATCTGTAAACAACGATAAACCATTACTGGCGAAAGACGATACCGAGCGTAGTTCGGTAATACATAATTTAAAGTATCGTAATTTTTTTTTTTTTTTTGTGATTTTCGTTTAAAATTGATTTCAAAACGCTTATAAAAAAAAAAAAAAAAGTCTGATGATTTTTGAAATTTTACCATATCTAGGTAAGCCCAATATAAGTTTCAAGTCTTTACGTGTATTTATAACCGAATTAGAGCAAACAAATTCCAAAAAGTTTAAATTCCTTAAAAGCTCAAAAGTTTTGATGATGATACCGAAAGAAAGTAAATAAAAAAAAGGTTTTGTGATTTTTCGATTAAATCATTTTTTGTGGTAGAAAACGTCGTTTTTACAAAATAATGAAATCGTGAAATTTTACGTTTTCCTACGTTTTTTCTCACTTAAATGCCTTTATTTAAAAAGTGGCGTCGAAAATCAAAAAAAATGACTTCTTTAATGTACAATCTAGACAACTTGTGCTTTCAAAAAAGTTGCTTCACGTAAAAATCTAAGCAAGTTTACTAGGAAAAAACATGTCCATAGACTAGAACAAAGAAAAATAATTGCAAAATAATAAACAGCACTGTAAAACCAATAGCTTCCTTGCTACGCTCGGAATCTAAAAAAAAAACATAAGATATTTTTTTTTACAATTTTTAAACACTTATTCTAAATATTTAGCACCTATATACGTATGATACTACGTATTTTTTTATACCTTTTATTTCATAGCATTATTTCTATTTTTTTTTTTTCGTGAGAAATATCTTTGTGAAAATATTATTATTATTTTTCCCTAAACTTGTTCGGTTTTTAACGGGTTTGTGCTCCTCAATGTATATACTTTATACGTATAAAATGACTTGCTTCTATATTGTGATGATTGATGTTTAATCTACATCATCCTCATAGTCCGTGTTCCTACGCGTACCTACCATACGCTATAGTTGATACTTTATAGTAGGTATACAATTATTTTATTAAAAAAAAACATTATCACGGTCCGATGTACCTGCCTAGTGCCTGTATAATATAATGTTACGGTTGCACGGTTCCTCGTTGGGGACATTCCAAGGTCTTCTTGACGATGTGTTTGGGGTCGGTCATTCGACACAAAGCTACCTAACATAATAATATTATACAAAAATTACGCTTGCTACCTATATAATATTTTGGGCGCACACGGATTGCCTTCCACCTGACCCTCGAATTGTCTCTCATGATTTTTTTTTTAAAAAAGTTACTCGAATTGCCTTCCGATTTCAAAAATATTCACAATTGCCTCCTATTTTAGGTTGTGACCTTCTTGTATCGGAATCGATTTCCATTTCGATTTTTTTAAAACTAAAAACAATTGTATATAGGTATTAAGTACACGGTATTAGGTAATAAGTCTTTGTGAAAAAGGAGAATAGGCATTGTATCAAAAGTTTACGTATTTAAAATCAATAAAAAATTAATTTAGATGAAATAGCATTATGTTTTACAGTACTAATACAACAGTAATTTATAATAATAAAAAATAGTAAACAATCAATAAATAAATATCATTATGTTTTTATAGTCAAAAATTTAAATTTAAATTCGTTATGTTGTATGTTATGTTTCCGAGGTTCACACACGAGTTTCTCCTATTACCTACAAGAAAAAACAAATGCATTTTAAAGTATATCTAGAAACCCAGCTATCGCTTGCTTGGACTATTTTAATCTCAAAATACCCCTCGATTTGTTGTACAAATTTTTCTACCAGATATCTTGTTCCGATTTTTAAGCGTAGTACTTTTTCTGAAAAAAATCGGATTAGGAAGGTACCATAGGCAGGTCATTTTTGATTTTCCCAGGAGTTTTCCCAATAAATGTGAAAATCATGAGAAAATCGGTACAATATTAAACAAATATTATTAAAGAAAATTTATAATACCTATTTATTTATTGTACCATAATATGATAAATATATTGTTGACAATGCAACACGATCAACTGAACTCCGCTCAGAATCGTTTTTTCGTTAGCAATGGTTTATCGTTTCTTAAATCGTTAATTTCCCCTATACTACCTTCTCAACTTTTCATCTACAACAGTGGCTACACCCACGTGCGAAGTATGTCCGTCCTTTTGTAAGGTTGAAGTTTGGAACATGTGAGTTTTGGCTCTAAGATAAAAAGTCAGTGCTTTAATTATAGTTAAAATAAAATATATGAGTTTTCAGAATATAGATCGTGTGACTTGCTACTGTTTAAGTATAGGGTTGAGTATCAAAACTCTCATGATACTTTTGTTAGTACTTAGTTTTGTTACAAATTGCTACTTTCCAATTAAATGTCTACTTGCTTTTTTGTGTGTTTTAATACGAGCTGATTACAAAATCAAATTCTCCTTTAACATTTTCGATAACTCATTTACCTATTTTTTGGAACATTAAGGTTTTGATTCTAGTCTACTCTATCATGACGCATCCAAGATACATAATTATAAATTATTCGGGTTTAAACAGAAATTCACATCGCCGAGGTTTGTTAATTATATAATTACGTGACTCAGCTTAAATCAACTTAGAAAAAATACGTTCACACGAATATTAAAATCATATAATTGTAGTGATAAATTTAAAATTATTAAAATCGTTAGTAATAAAATTATTATAAAACGAGATACGAGTTTTTATATAGGTTATCACGTAAAACGTTATAAAGTTAACTTATTTAGATAAATCTATTTCTACAAAGCTCTCTAAAATAATAATAATTTTTTTTTCAATTTTTAGATTTTGATTGAAGGATGGGACCTATTGTTTTTACAATAACGTGTAAAAAAAAATACATCGTTGAAAAAACATACTTTGGGATGGATAGTACTTCAAAAGTTTTGCGTAGTCATCTATAGATAATTAATTGAACGCTGGCGATATTTTATCGAGTATTTTATTAACCCAATTTCTTAAATTTACAAGTATTTTTTCGAAACTTATTAAAAACAACTTATTACAAATAATTTCCTTTGTCCCGTGACATATTCTCAGATTGAATTGATTTTTTTTTTACCACCTCCTTTTTTACTGTTTATTTTGTAAAATGTGGTACAATATTGTTTACATACCAACGAGTATATGGTTTTAGCTAAAAAAAAATGTTCAAATAGTTTTTTAATGCGCCGATATTTAGCATAGCCATAAAAAAAAGTATACTAAACAATAGTAAAAAAAAAAAATACCCCGATGTTATCTAATTGCGAAATAAATATGAAACACTTCGTTTTCTGTTTTATCCTGTTTAACTATCTGTTTTTTCGTGCTATAAACATCGTATTTACCTAACCGTGACCGTTTTCAAATATGTTTAAATACTGAGCGTGGGTACCCTATAGTCGCGCCCCTAAGTGTTTAGTAGTTTTGTTTTATTATCCAATCTACGTTTACATACTATTTTAATATTTCCACATGTTCGAAACATCGAAGATAACAATAATCTCGGTGCGTCCTTCTTAATTAATTATTGTTTAAATATATTCAAATTATGATACTAATATTAATAACTTAAGTGCATATAGTTCTATATACCATTAAATAATATGAATAAGCTAATGTACAAAATTGAATTTTTACAATTTTTATTATATTTAGAAAACGTATTAAATGAAAGTAAATTTTATATACGTACAAATACAAATGTTTTTGTATTTGGCGGATTGTGCCTCTGCACTACTTTCTAATAGTTGTATCTAGGTAGATGATATACTGTTGCATTACATTGTTATTATGTTTCATTTTGTAAAGGAAAATAATCTCAAAATACTCCATACCTATATAATATGCAATATTATATTTTTATTGTCTAATCGTAATATATTCATATGCTCTGTAGAACATTTCACAATATACACTAATTAGTAGGGTACGATTCTTATTATAGATTTTTTTTTTTTTTTTGTAAAATATGAACATTTTTATTGTTATAATGTTGTATACATTACAAAGGCCTTCAAAGTTTTACGCGAGATACTGTTTTAAGAGTATGAAACACTATATAAATATTGTTTGAATTCAAACATTTTTAGTTTCATTTTCGGTTAAATTAATCAGTTTAATAAGATCTCGTTCAAGTATATAGCAGGTTGTTACTCAAAATATCAATAACTGAATTAAACTCGCCACGAATTGTTGAATTTTTTTAAATTTATGTTATAATAATTGTTTACTATATTCTTAAGCACCTATAATATTTTAATTCAATAATGGACCTTGGAAAAGTCTATAACAATTTATTTGTATTTTAGTGCTACGGATTCGTGTTAGATTTACTAATTTCGTTTCCATGGACATTCTCGGGGCCCGTGAATAATTTGTTAAGGTAGTATAGGTTGACATGTGATCAGGATTGGAATTTTTACATTGTTATAAGCTATCGATTGTTGTGCGGTAATTTTATATTGAGCCTCGAGGCCTTGCCTTACGGCTGGAAAAATTAGGTCGATGAAAAATACAGCTACTAAATACTTTTTTTTTTTTTTTTGGATTCTAGCCATAACACAAAAATAATAATATTATAGGAAAACACAATTTAAAATGTGCGAAAATCTCAACTATAACCGTGTAGGTAATCTATTTTTGTTACAGACTATAGAAGCAGGTCAGCTAAATGTTTTATGACTTTTCGACTTTAACATATTACATCTACCTATTGAATTCGAGTTTTTAAACGTTAAATACTGAAACTTTTAGGTCGTTGACTTAAATTAATGTTAATTATTGTTCAAACCCTGCAAAAAATGTAGTTTTAAAATAAATCGGTTTTAAATTTTAAAAAATTGTTTTCAATTCTCAATCGTAAACGTTTTTAGGTCAATTTATATTTTAATCATAGTATAATATTTTAGATTCTGAGTGAAACGAAGAAGCTTATAGTTTTACTAAGATATTTATTTTTTTTTTTATCTGTGGACATTTTTTCTGCCAGAAATCTTGCTCCGATTTTTAAGTGTAGCGCCTTTTCAGAAAGGAAATCGGTGCGAGGAAGTACTTTAAAGAGTAAAACAAAAAACTTCATTTTTCGATTTTCTCAAGAATTGTATTAACAAATTTGAAAAACCGGGAAAAAACAAGAGAAAATCGGAAACAATGTTCAACAAATATTATTAAAGAAAATATATATTATTGACAAAGCATTTATAATACCTATTTAATTATTGTACCATAATATGATAAATATATTGTTGACAATGCAACACGATCAACTGAACTCCGCTCAGAATCGTTTTTTCGTTAGTAATGGTTTATCGTTACTTACAGATATACATTAAATTTCCCCTATATTACCTTTCCAACATCCCACCTACAACAGTGGCTGCACTAGTCCTCATTGTCCTCCAAGGACAGATTTTTTAAATTTAAATTATTGATATATCGTATAATATATTATATTAAATGGTATTATTTAAATTTGTTTGCCACATTTTTAATACTTGGAAAATTGAACTATGACTTCTCCCAGTCTAAATTTAAAAGTTCACTTCTATGAATCTTTTTACCGGTTCTTCGTAAACTCATTTCTAAACATTCTGAACAATTTTTTTTTACTGGCCCAAATGATACTCGTATATTTATTAGAATTTTGTGAAACTAGAAGTCAGGAAGTGTGTAAAATATAATATAATATAATGATGGACACTACTGAATAGTCATTATCGAACTGTTCGATTGATGTTGAACTCTGAACTATTCGGTATTTTGAAAAAACTATTCTATACGTTGTACAAAAACTATTTTAGAGTCGAAAAACATCACATATTATTTGGTAATGGAAAACTATTCGGTAGTCAAAAAATTTTTTTTTTTTTTAATGAATTCAATGACATTTATATTGACAAAATCTCTATTTTTATATCCACCTAAATTATCATTTTAAACAAATATTGTTAAATATAATGATGTTATAAAATAATATAATGATATAAAATGATTATCATTTATTTATATTCAAAGGCAGGTGTTTTTTTTTACATATACAGAGTGATTCGAGATTTATAAAACAGCGATTTTAATGATGTAAATATTTCAAAATGTATAATACATTTTCGTATTATTCGATTTATAAACATCTAAAATAATATATTTATTTATATATATTTTTTTTTGATGTTTGGAAAACATTTAAAACAAACTTTTAAAATGTAAATGAGACTATTTTCAAAATCACATAAATAGACAGACTAAGTATTAGTTTAAATAAATTTCGGTGTAGACATTTTCGATTTCCGTCAACCCGTCGATGAGGTGTTCCACTTTTTAACTTAGGTAGGGGGAATAGTGGAACACTATGTGCTTGTGTAGTGGCACGACACGACGCGTGGCGTATGAATATCGAAATAAAAAATTTCAATATCAAATTGAATCATATTCATACTCTTCTCCATCTATTTATAGAATTTTGAATACATGTTCCCGTTTGGATTTTAAAAGTTAACAGCAAAAAAAAAAATGTACAAATTATTTTAGACGTTTAAAAATCGAAAAACTTTTGTATTTAACATTTTTCTATTTTTTGAATACGGTATTTTGAACATAGTATAAAATGGCTGTAACATAAATGTTGAACCACCCTGTATATATACACAGCAAACTAGTTATAAATGCTAATTAATTTTTCGCGACCCACATTTAAACGTATTTACACCAAAATCATAGTAAATAACTGTTATGTATTATTCATTTGTTGGTAAAATTTTAAACTGTGAAATAGTAAATTGCCTATATAATATAAAGCGGACAAGAAACACAGTAGGTAATAAATTGAACTTTAATTATTATTTTATTTTAAATTGTTGAATACACATTTAATTATTATTATTTTATTTTTTTTAATTTGTTTATTATCATATTATTATCTAATATTATGTGCATTTTAAAATTTAGTATTGCGTATTTGATTGTTTATTAATAGAAATAATAATATTTTTGAAACAACAAACTAACCGTGAGCGATGTAGTATATTATTTTAAACATTTTGGTTTCTTAAAAGACAATCATACTGTTAAAGAGTTGTCGTGGTTGTGCAGTAAAAATGTAGTAGAGGAAGTGACGCACCTGTTAACAGCCAAATGGGATTGTTCAATCGTATACCGTGTTTGCAGACTGTGTAGTTCCTGCGCGCTGCCCATCTGCAGTGTTCTATATAATAGTATAATATATTATTATTTTTGTCTAACAAAAAAAAAACTATAGGTACCACATCATCAGTACTATTCTAGTTCATTATCCAACAACGTATAATTATTGTTCTGGTGTTTTCTACCACTAATATATAATTGAATAATAATTATTCCATCTGTAAATTTGTAACGCCTAAATAAAGTTTTAAATTACAATATGTGTTAGTGTGTTGTACGTATAAATTATTATTATTTTTACTTTTCTTGCATGAAAACTATTAATGATGTTATGTGTTTTTTTTCTTTTCAAGCATGAATTCTTAACATAAAAATTACTATGAACTTATACTAATATTTTGAATTTTTGTTCTTCAATTAATTCTTAAAATAAAATCATTTTGTATGTAAATTATTATAAGATTTGAACTTAGCTTGGTACTATACTTGGTAATTATAATTGTATTTATTTATTTTCCAGACTCCCGGAGAAAGCAAGATACCTGTGCTTCATTCGAACCAATTAAGATCTCGATTTTCTAATATTTCAAATAAGGTCCGTTCACATCTCGATGGTTCCTATCGAAGTTCGTCACCATCTATGCTGTTTGGGCTTTTTAGTCATTCAAGTTCAGAAAATAAAGTACATCAACCCGCTCGTCCGTCTTCATTATTTAAATCTACTAGCCGACCATCAGTGACCGAAAAAGATATTGGAAGTTTTGTCGAGCTGACCCAACATTCTAGAACCGGTATTCTTAGATATTTTGGTAAATCAGTATTAGGCCCTGGTGACTGGTGCGGTGTAGAAGTCGAACGCGGACACGGAGTTTGTGATGGGTCTATATGCGGAGTAAGATATTTTTCTTGTCGTGAACAGTGTGCTTTGTTTGTCTTGGCACACTTAGTCCGCGTATCCGAGTGTCAAAATGTCAATGACAAAATTGAAGCTGAACCTATGTATGACGATGGCTGTCCAGCATCTTTAGCGAATTGGGATTTAGATATTGTGAAAACAGAATCTCCATTTGAGTGCCCTGACAGTCTTGGTATATTGACACCAGATCAGATGGTTGAATTTAGAGGAGATGAAGCCCATTATGAAGTTCCTGGTTTACTCTTTAAAATGTCACCTCAACAAATTACAGAAGTGAGTTAATTTTAAATAAATCTACTTAAAATATTCAAAATTGTTAATGGCATTTTAAATATTATTGTTTCAGTGTATTTCTGATGGAGATGTTACAATGAATGACTTGGAAGCAATATCTATGCCTAAAGATGACGATTTAGTTTCTCCAGCTCTATCCTCAGAACCTTCAAACCATACAGTGTCTGAACACGATAGTGCTAGTGCCTATCCAAAACGCTCAACTGTTTCTTTTGGTCACGTTTTTTATGATAATTTCACAATTGATCGGACTCCATCGTTAGAAGATTTGCCTATGGATGATTTTTCATCCAAAACGACAACAGACATACCCGTGCCTAATATTCCTCCTTTAAACACTGTTGTTACAAGTATAACTAGTGTTGGTAGTCTTGATACTGGTTATCAAGGGGATGGGGAAACCAGCCGTCCTACCAGCCGAGGAGCTACAGTCAAACGACTAGGACCAAATGAACCAATGACAGATTCAGATTTTTTTACTGAAAGTGAAGCAGAAGATCATTGTCACCGTAAAGCTAGAGTCATTGATGGTACATTGTACTCTGGTGATAGTATAAAACCTGAAACTCACTCAAATAATCAAAATAACACGGGTCCTACTGTTGAAGAAATGGATTCTAGTGGAGTTTATTCTGATTTTGATAGAATATTTGAAGAACCGATAGCAAATAAAGACAGTTCTGAAGCAATTTCTTCAAATAATTCAACTTCTCCTTCATCCATTAATAGTCAACGAATTCGTCCTACTATAACAGACCAATCAACTAGTTCGACAATACCTGAATGTACTGAAGATGCATCGAGCCCTGCTAGTAAACGTTACAAAAGGCCGACACCAGTGAAACCAAAAAGTTTAGATATACTACACAATCAGGAAAATCGAACACCAAGAACTAGAAAGCCAGCAGGTCGTTGGGATGCCGTAATGAATAAGATAGAAAAAAGTAAAACTGATCAAAAAAGCCGCATCAATCGATTAAAAGATGTGAAAAGCAAGATAAATACAATTAATCCATTGGTAGCAACATATAATAATAGATTGAAAGAATCACCTACAAATAGCGAACCATTACCTGTAAGATCTCACAGAGAAAATGCACCTTTGAAAGCAAAAAGGTATTTAGTTTTGTAATATTATTTATTTTATCCTAACTTTATAGTTTTAAATAAATTAAAATTATATTTAAATACTTTTTTAGTCGGAGAACTAGAGCTCGTGGTGGATCAGAATCTAATTTACCAATAACTGACCAAAAGACGAATTCTTCTAGGCCAAGATGTATTCCTAAAAGTTCTCAAAATAGTTCCAGAGATAGTTCATTTAGTGATCTCAGTGGAGAAACAAAAATCACACTGAAACAAGCAACATCTCATCCTTCTCTTGCCAGTAAGTAAAACTTCAATGACAAGTTCTACTATTCATGTAGAATATATAAATCAAATTACGTAGGTAGTTTAAATTATTATCTATTCATATTACCTTTACAATATTATAATAAATTTATCAACATAATAGTTCTAATGAAGTTTAGTAATTCTACTAATACAAAATAATATTTTATTAAAAAAAAAATACATAATTTATTTCGCACAGATATCACTATCATATATTATTATTAGAAATCTGAATAGTTATATAAATCATTTGATATTATGATAATATCTTTAGGAAAGTGTTTAAAAAAACATTTCACATTATTTTTATTTTGGTGTTAAAAATACTTTTCAATTGTTCAAATATGAAATAATAAACATAATATTATGTAAACAAAATATTTTTTTATTTTTCTATTGTTTCAAATATTTAATTAGTTAAGATGATGAAAATTACTTTTTTTTTCACGCATATATTACCTACATATTTTTTATATTATATAATATATTAAAAAATAATTATGTATAATGTTTGTTTAATGTATAGTAATTTTCTTGTAATAATTTAATACGGTACCTATTAATTAAATACATTTTAAATATTTGCATTACATAATATTTTTTTAAACAGTAACAATACTTACTAAAAACATAACATATTATTATAAAAAATACGATACAAATTTAAAAATAGTTACAAACAAGTACGCCTGTAGTATAGGCCACCCATAATACTTCAAATAAATTATTGTTGTATCGTTTAAATATGTGTAGGTAACTATATTAATATTGTACCGAACAGTCATTTAATTATTTTTTAATTGTTATTTCTTATTAGATTCGAAGTGAGGAGTGAAATTTTTTCACTATGATTTTGTATTTTTTTTTTACTGATGTCGTTGAACTAATTTTCTAGTTTCCATCAAAAATCTTACACTCCGATCGTTAATTTTAAGGGAAGTCTAATACAGTGGTTCCTAACCCTTTTTTTTACAGCACCCTAATTCAGATCCATACAAATGGTCACACATTTGACCACGGTAATAAACGTTGAAAACAGTCTAATATATTTCAAATAATATCTAGTTGGTGTATTGGAGATACATTTTTTTTACTTTCCTTGTAGTTTTATAATATAGAAGACAACGGGAAAATGTACGCAATAACGGATACCATTATTATCAGTTTTGTTTTTTTTTTAATTTCTGTTAAAAATAACCATAAAGACCTAAAATGTTTACAGAATATATATATTTTTCACTGTCATATTATATTATTCCTTTACAAATGGGTACAATTTTCAAAATACGCTGGAGATTTTTCTGCTATTAGTAGTCATTTAAAATTTTAAAATTTTTGTTTAGTTTTTATTTGGTTTTTGTATGTGGGCAAAATTGTTTTGGCTCAGAAATAATACTCAACAATTTAACACAAAGCGTATCATAAATCTAAAATTGTACTTGATGGTAAAAAATAAAAGTTTTACTTGATGTAATATTTTTTTTTTTAACAAATATTTTATGATGTTTATTAGTATCGTAAAAATCACTGTATTTCAAAGAAAAATTCTAACCAAATTTCGTTCAGAATTATTTTCCGTATGCAGCGCCAGTATAGATATAAAACAAATAACTATACAGAGTGTTCCATTCAAGTGGGTACATTTATTATCTGGGGAAAGTATTAATTTGTTTTATAGAACAGTCGAATAAACAATTTAACATATCTATAAGTTTACATTTCTACAATTTTTTGTGATAAAACCACTACCTACTTTTGATTTTGAAATAGCAAACTATATTAAAAATACTATAAATAAAACGTTATTAAATAAGCAATATTAAAACGCCACGTGCCATGCCGCCTTACAATTAATGATGTTCCTGCTCTACTCTCCCCCAACCCAAACTAAAAAGTGGAATATCTCGTCAACGAATTGATGGAAATCAAACATTTTAGCACGAAAATTCATTTTAACTAATAGTCCGTACATTTATGGAATTTTTAGTATAGATTACCGTTTTAAAATCAAAACTAAGTAAACGTTTTACCCTCAAAAATTAGGGTGACAAAAAACACCATAAATGTGAAATTGTAGAGCTGCTTGTTTCTTAAATATTCTAAACAACAAATTCCAAAAAATGTTAATACATTCTGAGATAATGAGTGATGTACTTACTTAAACGAACACCCTGTAGAGGTATATCCTATCAACTTACCCCTACAACTTGGCCCACCCATAAGCCGTATCTTGTCAGGAGAGTAGCGTTTAAATAAGTCTCGTCTTGATCGTTATGACGTAATTATTAAATTAAATTCCGTATAAAATACATTCATTATCAGACTAAATTTAATTAATGTAAAACAATTAATAGTCGAATTTATCACGGCAATCCAAATGTTTAATGGATTTTTAAAAAATGTTAAATATTATGTGCATTTTAGTTTACGATAATATTACAGTAACCAGAAATTTGCATTAGGCATATAAATTTATGGAACATGCCGCCCTATAGTTATACAATCAATCGATATTGATACTTATAGGTGATTTATGAAAATTGTACACAGATATTATCAAATTTTAATATGTAACAGAATGTTTTTCTAGTCCAATTTGTCAATTAACTCTAACCGACCCGCTTTAAAAATTACAATTGCATTATATAGGTACCGCTCAATCGGCCAAACCTTGTGCATAACGTGTTTTCCATTTCTAATCGATTATTTTATTTATTTATTTTAAAGAAAACGTTGTATTCTTTTCCGTCATTTTATTTATTATTGCCATTCGATATTTTATTATTAGGACTGTTTAATCGCTAGGTACCTACCTACCTACCTATACATATATCTAATGAAGACACAATCTCGTCTATCCGCGTTGGGAATCTATAGGTATATTGTATTACGCGATGGCAGGGGTAAATACTCATTTATTGTATTTATGGAACCGAGGCCAACTAGAGCGAAAACTATAATAGTTTACGTATTCTTTTAAATACATTTTATATTAAATCGGTAGTCATTAAGATGATGCGAATACTAGAAGATATCTTAAACGTTTTCAACCGAGTGAAACTTCAAATAATCGGAAACTATTACGGTCATCATTATTTCGAAGACTCGTGTACTTTAGGTTCTGATAAATCAATCTTGTTTTTTTACGTATATACTTATGCATACAGTTTTTACAAAAAAAATAATTCCCGGTGTTTTTGTTTTAGATAAAAATTTTAATTCTCGCGGCACGCCGTCAGTAAACGTGGTCGTGCCATTAGTGCGTAAACTATTGCCGACTACGCCGTCGAAAGGACCGTCTCAAAACAGAAGATTCAATCCAGGTACATGGCTTTTTTATATATATATAATTATTATATTGTAGGTATCATCCTAACAATATAAAAATATTAGAGTATAACGAGAAACTTTCGACAACACGTGTGCTTGAAAATCGACACAAAAATACATGTTTGAAGTAACAGTCTATTGATTAAGCGTTTACACGTTATTATACATCGACCGATTGTAGAAATACTTATTTTTTTAATTGGCCTAATTTTAATACTAAAAACCGATATTCTTTATGATGCACACAATAGTAACCGATTGGTTTCTCGTTAGTATTTTTAACGTGGTTGAAAAAGACAACATTATGACCTGCGTGACGTTCGAGTATATTTTCGTAATGTCGTTTTGTTTGAATAATATTTATAATGCGAGTAAAATACAATTTTGTTGTTAATTACATACGATTGACGAGTAAATCGCCATAATATATTATTTATGTTTTATTTCACTTTAATTGTTGATATCGCAAAGTAATAGTATTTTATTTTAGATTCCCGGTATAGCGAAGAAGTTATTGTTTTACTATGACGTGTATTATTTTTTCTCGGAAAACACTTTTTTATATTATTTCATACCATATACACGTTTAGGTGTAAATTTTTTAACGAATTGCGTTTTTATTTGAACAATTCCTAATACTTTTTCCAAACAAATTGCTCTTTAAGGTTTGTATTGTTAAGTACATTTTTTTTGGTTGGGGAAAGCTTTCAATTTTTCACGCAATATCTCAAAAGATGTGGCATTACATACTCGATGTTTCTTTATTTGAAACATATTTTTAACAGTTAGCCTCCTAGGTCTTTTTTTTTTTTTTTTTGCTGATTTTTTCTGGGTGAACCGTTTTTCTGTTAATGGAAATTCTTTAAAATATGCGGATTTTACGCCCAGTACTTTATTGGAAAAAAAATAAATGTCTACATTCCCAACAATTTAAAAACATAACAGCCAATGTCGGTTTTATTTCTGAGTCGCAAAATAACACGACTATAATAATAGGTACTCTGTTCAGAATCGTTTTTTGCACGCAATGATTTGTCGTTGTATTTTATTACAATATGAAAACTAAATTATTATATATAATATCCTACCTTCCGAACCGCCTACAACAATTGTATTGACTTTTTTACCGCCACTAATGTACGACATATGTATATGTGAACGTGATAGTATCTCGAAGTAAATATGAAAATCAATAGCGAGAACTATAGTTTTACACTCGCGGAAGCCTTGTTGTACTTAGGTAATTCTATCTCACTGATGTATATTTTATATTCGTACGTTGATGATTGTTATGTGATAAAATATCCCTAGATTTTTATTTTATTCAACCTAACCGTAGTTGTTCTATAATATTATTAGACACCTATACTGTTCTTATTGCGGTTGTTCAGATTATAATATAATCATAATCTTATTTATCGAAGCGGACAAATAGTAGTAATAATTTATTACACGGTATAAATAATGAGTTATGTACGTACCTTGCCTGCGTCATAATGTTTGTGTTTATTTGTTGTTGTTTTTGTATTGGGAAAACATTCGTTATATTATACAGAGTCAAGATATATATAGATTATTATATGGTTTTCCATCCGAAACTATTAATTTTTTATCATTGACATATACACCTAGTATTAATTCCAGCTATTGCCCCCCCCTCTGTTAAATGTGGGTAAATTAATAATTAAACAAATTTGACTGAAAAGAAGGTGTATAAGCATGTAAAAAAAAAAAAAAGTTATTACTATAATTTTAGTAATACTCTCCCCCCGGAAAAATTGTTTGGATTCAACACTGCGTACACCTATAAAGAAATGAATTGAATTTTATAATATGTATTCAATAATAATAATAATAATAATAATGACGATAGGCCCGCTCGTTATTAATTTTTTTTTTTTTTTAATCGATATTTCATTATTTTTTAAACGATCGTCGTTATTTTAATATCATATAGTACCTATATTACTGGTTCTTCGTATATATATATATATATACACACGTATATTATTATATCGACCGCGGTCCAATACTAATAATAATAACAACGATATTAATGTATTCACGGTGTGCGTGATGTCATATTATTAATTCTCGTCTTAAGTCACGTGGTTTAATCTCGTGTGGGGGTTCCACTCGTGTATTATACTAGGTACCTATACCGTCTTGTATTACTGTTGCAGATCTGCGGGAGTTGTTACAATAATCGTATAATAACATCCGCACCGTAGTAGTAGTGTAACAACTAGTATGGACAGTGGTGGTGGTGAACACGTGCGCGTTAACGGTTTTTTGTGTAAATCATATACGAACAATAATGATAAATTGCCTCGATAACGCGTCGTCGAACGACGAAATTAGATAAGTCGAAAATTCGCAAAGTCTACATGATTATTATCACTATCGATAAAGAAGGAAACGGAGAGGGGAGGGGAATAATAAAAAAAAAAAACAATCGAAATTTTAGCCATCACTGTGTGGGTGACTGGAACGGTTGCCAACGACGGTTTAGCATTCGAAGGTCGGGTATACGACGACTAATACTACTCTACAGCCGGCGAAGCCGGCGCGTAGCGGAAGTTCTCTTCGAGATGCCACCATTAGTTTTAATCGGCCGGTTTTCGTGAGAGCTTCGTGCGCGTACGTGTGCGTTTTTTATTTTATTTTTTATTATATTTATACGAGAGCCCGCGGTCGTCGCGTTATCGAGGAGCAGTCGTCGTTTCGTCCGTCCCGTGCGAATTTTCTGTCGGCGTACGGTTTTGTGTGTTTCGTAGTTATGCGTGCGTTTGTCGACATTTTTCGCAATACTATCGTCTGAAAATGGTTCGCGTGTCGGTAAGACGTTCGACGATTGTTTGTTATTATTTGTTAATAATATTATAATCTCGATAAATAATAATATTTGACGTGCTCGTAACAAAAATGTCGAAATCATTGACCGCACGGCCGTGCGCTACACCTGTCCGCCGCTACATTTTTCCGCTTTGAGCCTAGACGAATTATTATTTTAAATAAGTATCAGTATTTTCATATAAATTTCACGTGATTTTTCTATAATGAATCGTCGTTCAGAACGTTTTTAAAACTATTTGTTCGTTTTATTCGTTTATTTATTTACGAGGGCCTTAATAATGATTCGCAAAGTTCAATTTGATCTCGGCGGGTGTTACGCATACTCGGATTCACGATTCGATATAATTACAAATAAGTACGGCCATAACGAAATAAAATATTTTAATTTGTTTTTTTTTTTTTTTTTTATAGTACCCGAGCTTCGTATAAAACCGTAGGTATTTTAATTTAGCTGATACCATTATTATTTGCTTTTCCTCGGTATCAGCTGCGTATATTATTATTATCATCGGTCGCGTTTAAAAATTGATAAAACTCGAGTAAAGAATTTTTTTTAAACAAATTTGATTGCGATACAATGTATGTATATATATATATAGCTACGATAATAATTGATACGACATGTAAATTATTCGTAATACGTTCGAATACTAGACGACGGAAAAACAAACAAAAAATTTGTCGTCCTACGTCGTGTAGTTTATTATTTTTTAACACTACGTACGTTTCAATTTTCTTTCGACTAATTAGGAATTAATTTTTCGTTTCACTAATAATAGGTAGTGTAAATATTTGTAACGTCGAACCAGGACGCGGCGTGTACGCGTCACAAATTTCGTTAAATCACCTGACCAGATCAAGTAGCCTTTCTCTGTATATGTGTACTGCAGCAGCAGCAATGCATACACATTACGCACACACATCACATGCTTTCACCTAGGTATTTAGAATATATTAAATACAAAACGTCTGGACCAAAATAAAAAAAAATCTGTGTCGATAAGTTGGTGTTTTTCTCCTTAATCGTTTTAATATTATCATTTTTAACGTCGGTATTCAGATTTTTATCGTATATTATCCAGAACTATTATAATATTATTATATGTTCTTATATTGTATACACATTACAGAGCCCCCAGGATGTAGATAATTATTGTACAACGGTGTATATCTGCACGATCGTGGGTCAATGATTCCTAATGTGGTTTGGTTTATTCAAACGTGAATATATATATATATTATAGTCAATTTTTTTTTTCTGTATTATTTTAGTATTCCACGCATATTTCACGTATTATTTTTCGTTCGGCGACGCGATGTTTCCACTGCGATATTATAAACGTCACGTCGTACTCGCATTATAAGAAAATAATCGAGAAATTTACGATTTGAAAAACTAATCGGTCGGGTCGATATTCGATTAAAACATGTATCTCCCGGTGCACACGCGATGACATAGGGAGAGGCCGGACGTGTCTCGATTGAAAATCGAATTCGATTAGCCGCCCGCAGTTTGTGAAATTATTATTACTATATACACCTATATACCTACACCATGGTAGGCACTTTGGGCAAGTTGACGGCCCTGTTTCACGGCAATTCCGGTTCAAAGTCGTCTAGTCGAAGACCTAGCGTAATATCGACGCCGCCGTCGTCGGCGATACTCGCCGAAAAAACGGGCGTGCAGCATTTGCAAAGATGGTCGTCTTTACGGTTGCATCGGCGAAAAGCTCGGCAACAACAGGGTAAGTAATACATCCATTTACCATAACGAGTCCTCAATTATACGAACTAAATCTTATAAAAGCCTAAACGGGTTCGTGTATCGTTTTCCAATTGATAAACCGTGTGTCCACGGAAACAAGGAACACTTTATAACTGCGTGTACCTTCCGCATATATTTGAATTTGGTTTTCGGAAAACAAAACTATACTACTGGGCCATTATTTTTTCGGACATACAATTACGTAACTTCTTTTTTTAGAATGGGAACCCCTATTTTTCAAATCATATTCGGATTAGTCGAATTTTTTCAAGTCAGATTGATTTATCAACTTGATTCTAATTTTAAAACTAACCGAATGAGAGCTATTTGAAATTATAGTATAAAAAAGATTTTTTAACTACAAAAACTACAAAAACAAAAAAAAATGTTTTCTACATGCACAGACTAAACGAGTTAAAAAAATTGTATGTCCGAAAAAATAATGGCCCAATAGTATAGTTTCGTTTTCCAAAAATATGCATAAGGTTCACAATTATTAAGTGTTGCCTGTTTCCGTGAACACACTGTATACTATCTTTACTCGATCTTCGTTTTTAGCCTCGAAAATGTATTTCCATTATCGTTCGAAATTGAATATTTGTATAGAACTTATTCATACCCTTGTACGTTAAGGGTACTGCGCAGCTCGCCGGGATCTGATTTCGATCGTCCTTTTTTTTTTTATAGATGAAAACTTTTTACTTCTTAGGGCGCATTGGACTTGTGTTTTGAAAAATAACATTTCCTAATGCTATAATTAGAGTTTGGATATGATCGATTTTTCAATTTAATTGTTTTGTGATTTTTGGTTACATATAATCAAAAATTGATATCGAATGTCTCTTCGCGATGCAAAAGAGTAAACCTTGTTTTGATTGTAAATATTCAAAATTGGTTTTTATAGCATAATTGTTATCTATTTGTAAAAGAAAACACGAGTACGACTCTTTAATATTTGATATGGTTTTTAGAAATCGGGTTTTGTTTAATTACACGAAGATATAATTTATAGTCAGTAATTTTTTAAGAAAACTAAATTTTATACGCTTTATTATAATATAGTTACGGTTTACGAGTAAACACTTTCTCGACTTTCCGTCTAATTTCCCATTTGTATAACCGCAATATATGGACACAAGTTCAAGTATATGAAAATATATTCTTTTTCGATTTGTCATCATAAGTGCCGTTCGTAATGTATGTATATTTTCAAAATTTTATTACAAAGTTCAATTTTGCGATTGTGCCAAAGTGCAATTTAATGAATACATATTATACAACTAAAACTAAATCTTTTTTTTTTTTTTTTTTTTTTTTTTTTATGCGGGCTTGTTGCCAAGGACTAGGTCGACAAATTAAAATTCGGGCTCACTCGTCTGGACCGCGGTTAGAAATAGGCTATTCGGCAGACCGTTTCGATACATATAGATTATCGCTTAAAATACACGTTTTTTGTTTTTCATAATATCCGTATAGAAGATTTACCGGATTAAAACTTGCATATAGCACATTCGTATACGTTTTATTTTAATTCCATCGATCGACCGTGCGATTCGCAACGAGAGATCGTTCAGCGTATACGAGGTATTATTATTAAATAGTTCCTATATAAATTTAAATTTTTTTTTTTTTTGGCAACTATACGTTACCAAAAATATTCTCCGACGATTAAAATTAATAAAATAACACGCAGTCTGCCATAATATTGTCTAACCTCGAATAGGTTTACTTCAGAATTCGTGATATTTACTACGCATATTATGGTTTATTTAACACTAAACGATCTCTAGAAAGTTTTCCGCAGCAAACACTGCAGCAGTTCAAATAATAGCCCATAACTTCTTGTTTACTTGTACATATTAATAATTTGTAAAAGTGTAAATTTATGTTCTTAATTGACCGTTTCTATTCTAATGTAAGAATCGCGTTTTGTTTTTACTAAAACAAACAGCGGCGTGCCGTTAATCAAAACAGCGTCCAAGTAAAATGTTAGCTTTGTTGGTAAACAATTTAAATAATTCACAACGATCTGAAAAATCACAAAATTAATCGATTTGCCATAAGTATACTCTCGTCTTCAGAAATCTCCGAAGAGCAAATAATTTTAACAATCATAAATTATCCAATTTTATGTTCCACAAAAACGTAAAAAAAATTTAAAAGCAAAAAAAAAGGATGGACATACTTCGCACGTGTGTGTAGCCACTATTGTACGTGGGAAGTTGGGATGGTAGGATATAGATGGGAATTTAATGTACCTGTGAGCAACAATAAATCATTGCTTATCAAAAAACGATTCTGAGCGGAGTTCAGTTGATAGTGTTGCTTTGTCAACAATATATATATATATATCATATTATAGTAAAATTATTAAAACAAAGTGAGTTTCCATGGTAACGATTCGAGTATATTCGAGGATATATATATATAGAATAACCTACAGACAATGTTAAAAAATCATTAACAAGAAAAAATGAATTATTCAATAAATATTTGAAATTACAACATTGCAGACTAAATTTGCTATGAAAAATTATCACAGCATCTCAAAACTTGTTTGATCTAATCTTATTTCATTAGCAATAATTTATTTATCGTTGCTTACAGATATATATTATACAACTCCATGTATCCTACCTTCCCAACTTGTATACACGCGTATTTATATTTAAATTTAACTATTCTATAATATATAGTACTATATTTTATTATTATAATATGAAGCGGACGCGTGCCGAGAATATTCGATAATATTACTATATGGATAATACTCAGTTGTCTTCTTTATTTTCAGTAGTTAGTTTAGTAAATACATTGCATTATACAGTTTTGAAATACGACAGTTGCGTTTCATTTTCCTTTGTCGAAAAAAAAAAATGACAAAAATGACTTAGGTATGTGCATTCGTTACCGTATAGTAAGTCGTATATATATATAGGTGGCGTATTGTTTTGATCTCTTTGAATTTCATATATATTATTATAATAGGTAATTGTTGTTTATATTTTTTTGAAAGATATGTTTGTAGTTCGGTTGGACGTTTTTCAGATCTTATTTCATACGCCAACAACAACAATAGTCGTATAAAGTTTTCCGAAAACTTCCAATTCGGTGACGTACGCACGACAAACATATAACGTGGACACAATAATAGTACTCGTATATCGTTTGAAATATGGTAAACTCTATATAGAGGATATTATACACTTGGAGTGAATTCAATAAATTTGTTTATGCCCATAAAAATAACAGTATTTAGAGTGGATGATGATGGTAATAGTTTTATGATTTATATGTAGTTTTTTTTTTTTTTTTAATGAAAACTGAATTATTATATCGATATGTAAATCTATATAGGCAGAGGATTTTCAGCGACCAATGAATAGTAAAAACGTACACAAACACAATATTATTGTGCTTGTAAATATTCGAATTTCGTTTAAATAGTATGTAAACAAATATTCCACAGACTACGCGTGCATTTGTTGTCTCTGTGTCTTACAAATGCACATTTGCGTTTTAGTTTTAATACTATTATAATGAATCGACCTATTATCAACCTGAAAGGTTACATAGGTAACATAGGTACGGCATATGTACAAACACATTGTGTTTATACGCTGGTTTTTTTTCCGATGTTTACATTTTCAAGCGTGATTTATGCATTTTTCAATTTTGATATTCCACATATTACTTATGTATCTCGCTTAAAAACTAAAATAACGGAAAAACTCAACGTACAAATACAAACGGGAATATTCTTACCTTCACTGTCCATTTCAATGGTCATTACTTTTTAATCATTACTGTGGATTCAATTATTAATTAATTTAGTAACGAAATGGTTAAATTTGATCGATTCACTCTAAATATTATTAAAATTAATAGCCCAAAAATTGGTTCTACCGGACGCAAATTTTCAATGTCGTGCGTTTTTAAGACGCTAACAATAAAAAATGCTATCGGAGCCGTCGTAAATTTTGAACAAATTGTAAACAACAAGTTTAAAACACTCCTCGCGAGAAAAACTCTCGAAAACTTCAATTTTTAAATTCCTAGAAACTGTATTAAGCGTCTGAAAAATTCCAATTTTGGTCATAGTTTAACTTTTTTTTTTTTTTGACATCAAATATCGGAGTTTAATGCGAAAACAATATTGAAATTTTCTGAGAGTTTTTCGGAGTTTTTCCCGCGGTCGTTTTCATCTGTGAAAGTGGCCGTCGTTACCCCTACCCCTTAAACGAATATTTACGGACAGTAAATTAGCGGACAATTTCCATCTTTAAGGTGTTCTTTAAAATGATAAAAATAATTTTCGAATTTTACAAAATTGAAAAACACAATACGATGGAAAACCGTCTCCGAAAGCATTAATTAATTGTCATACAATACGTATATTTTGTACATTTGTCGAATATACGACCGTTATAGAAATATAGTTTTGCAATACCGAACAATTACGTTTAAACAAATATTCTATACGCCAGTGTAAAAATAAAAATAAAATAGTTTGTATTATTATTCGATTAGATTATACGCTTTTATACGCGGCGTATTATTAAATTTAATAGTACTGCACGTTCAGGCGGCTTGTGTGTCAGTAATTTTGCCGACAATCCGTCCGTTATGTGACCCGCCTGCTCCCTTAATAGGAATGATAGATATAGGTACTTTTCTAGTGGCCACAATATTATTATTATTATATATAGTGTGTATGTATCGATAAAATTGTAATGATGTGCGACGGTTCGATGCCCTGATATGATGATACCTCATCCTCTATGTAATATGTAATATCGTATACTTTATATTGTATAGTATAGCTCGCGTATACACGTGAAAAATGTAAATTTAAAAAAAAGAAAAACCGCGTCTATAAAACATTAGGCACACATCGTAATAATGTGTATATGATAGCTCTCCAACGATACGATGCGATAGCGATGCACTTATAATAACCGTCGGTATACGACGTGTCTGACAATAAAACAAATAGGCATATTCTTGAAATCGAGTGGAAAATAAAAACCCTCTCAAGAACCGTGTCTTAATTCAAAAGCAAAACAAATTTTTAATAAACTCCATCATAATATCCTCCACGGCGGTGTCTTCTGGAAGACGCGCGCCGTGTATTTCGGATGTACCCGTCGGCGGTGGCGGACATAACGTGTTTGGCGGTTGGCCAATACGACGGTTGACATCATATTATTATTTAAAAATAGGAATATTCTTTCAAGTTATAAACCGGGCACCTTTTGCAGACTATATACCACAATATTGTTATGTACCGATAATAATATCGTGACGATGACCGCGACTGTCGGTGAACTACAATATGAACTTCGATATGATTTATTGTGCAAATGTCCGTACATAATTGTTATTCTTTATTGTTACTCAGCCGTTCGATAAACATTTGTTTTTTTTTTTTCATCGTAAATTAATTTATACGGTTTCTTACTTTATTATAGATTCTGATAGCTAAGTGAAGAGTTAATTGGCTTAACTACAATGTGTTTTTTCTTTCGTGTCTGCAAACAACTTATCTACCAAAAATCATACTCTAATGAAAAACTTTTTAAAAACTTTCTTTTTCTACTTTTGATCTAGTCGGTGTATTGAAGTTAATTGGTTTTACTGTAATGTGTTTTTTCCATGTTTGTTAACAATTACTTATCTAGTAAAAATCACAGTCCAATCAAAAAATGTGTAAAAACTTTTTTGTTGTATTTTTTATCTAGTTGGTGTATCGAAGAGGTAATTTTCTTTATTTTCCTTGTAGTTTTCCTAATAAATGGTAAAAAAAAACTGGTAAATTTTGTATAATTTCTGTTGATTTCTGTGTTATCTCGGCAACGATGAAAATTACAACAAATAACACTCTACTCAGAATCATTCATCGTTTGCGTACAGATATAAATTTAATTACTCTATACATCCTCGCTTCCGATTTCAAAAATAGTGGCACGCCCTTCAGCAATTTCGGACTTTTACATGTTTATCGATGTTTTCCTTCGGGAGTGATGAGATTACAACCTCATATAAGTGTAAAAGAAGAGCCATACTTATGTGAAAAAAAAAAATCGAAATTCATCTTATGGCCATACCTATAACTGTAATAGGTACATTATTTGTATATTATTTACCGTGTCTAATTATTTTCAGCTAATTTTCACTACTATATAACATATGACGTATTAAGTAGATACGCTGTAGTAAGATACGCTTGCTTAAGTTTTGTTTCGTAATTTTTTCCTTTCAAACGTTGTTTAAACAGGTACTAGTCATTTAAAATTTGTTCTAGTTCTCGTACATAATAATATGATTTTGACTTATACTGGAGCAATACCTATAGGCAATCTTCATTTAGGTAATTTTAAAACTATGACCTAAATTCAGCACGTATAGTGCCCGTATAATTAATTTAAATACCTACAATTTCTATACAGTAGCGTACCCATGATTTTCAATGGTAGGGGTTATAACATATAATAATCATGATGAATAAATCGTAGGATCTTTTATTCTCTAATACCATCTCATGCTATGGTCATTTAAAAGCCGAATACAGAAAAGCCCATTTTAATCGATAAATCGAGCATTTTTTTAATCTTGCCGAAAATGTATACATTTCAAAATCCAATTACTAAACAAATATTCATATGTTCAAATTAATGGGAGGAATATGACCCTCTCCTCTCCTGCACATGCCACTTTTTATTATACTATATATATTACAATTAGAATCTCTCAATTTTATTTATCCCATTGACTACGTGCCGATTTTCTCAGTTTTACATCGACCCCCTAATATTTAATTTTTACGAATTCACAAAAACACAAACGTGTTTTTGCACAAGGTAAGAACTAAGAAAATTTGCACCGTTCATTTTTTTGTTTCACTATTTCAGGAAAAAATCTGCAATAATCGACTTTGTTTTTATTAATGCTAGACTATCTCACCTTGTAAGTGTTAGTTGACCTCGTTAAATTTACCAAACGAATCTGTTTAATAAGAAATGGCTCGTTTCCTTTGGATCAAATTTTCTTATAAAATAGGATCTTTAGGATCCAAAAACTCTAAATTATTCCCAAAGTAGTCTTGATCAATATTATATATGGTTTATTTATTAAATTCTCGTAGACCCCTATTTACTTCTCGTGCAACCTAGATTCGTTTTTTTTGCTGACATTGACTCCTTGCATCCAGAACCGACCCCCGGGGTCGGTAAACTACTTTGTGAACCTCTGAATTTAGAATTGTATATTTGTCCGAACTACATAAACGTACAATGTCCCGGTAATTAAAAAACTAAAAACCGTGTAAATGCTTTGTACGATGAGCTGATTTCATGCTTGTTGCTTGTATACTATTATAATACATGTAGTTATAATGCGTAATATAGGTACGTTTCTTTTTGTTTTTTATTGAATATTATGAGGTATACTACATATGTATGGCAACGGGTAACACCGGGCGATTGTTTCACTCGTCCGGCACGTTATTATTTAAAATTTGAACGCAATAATTATCTCATCATTATTCGAGAAACCGCGTTGTGAACGGAACTAAAACTAAAATAAAATACAAATTTTCCTTCTATTCACAGTTTTTTTTTTCATCGATACATATTACGCAATATATGATATATATGTGTGGCATTTAACTGAGAATCGAGAAAATCGTCCATCGTTTAATATACTACTTTTTTTTTGCCATTGTGTTTTGTATCTCGTCCCCCTTAAAGTATATTAAAATTTAATGAATACGCATCATTGTAGAAAAAATAAGTACTTAAAATAATTCTAATATATTACGTTATCGACACCGTGATGTAAAAAACAAAATAAATGTTGATTTTCTCGTTAGACATAATAATAGAAAAATTTTAAATAGTACACGGAATTCCATGATTGACAATTTCCATTAAAAGTTGAACTTAAAACTTTATTAAAAAACGTTTAACGTTTAGCTTTTCAGATTTTTTTTACATATATTATATATAGGTACCACTAAGTACGACTTATGAAAAACATTGTGTTAAATTATCAAGTATTTTTGCCCGGGTCAAAATAATTGTATCCACTTAAAATCAAATAAAAGCTCGACAATTTCAAATGACACTATTCGTTGTTCAAAAATCGTCTAAATGTTTCGAAAAATTTACTATGGATAGAAAGGACTTACATAAATATGCTGTCACAATTTTAGGTTTCTGCGGTTATTTTTACTTTGATCAAAAATAACTGAAACCGCATTTGCGTAAATTTTTTCTACATTGTGTCCCAATTGCATTAATAATACTATAAGAAAAATCAAAAAGTGGCATGCCCAATACACTAACTACTAACTAGACACAATTTGAATTTACAATAGAAAAAGTCAAATGAGAAAAAAAACACATACACACGCGCACACCGTATTAAAACCAATAGCGTATATATTCCTCTACACGGTCGGAATCTTAAAAATTCTTGAATTATTTTTCAAATTTTTGAAGTTTTTTTTTTTTTTTTTTTTTTTTTTTTTTTGCTCGTAATTATTATTATGCCATAATAACAACAATCACGACTAAGTATACGACTCGTTACTATTATAATAAGTATATAATAACCGATTCCGTGATAGTTGTTGGTCGAAAAACTATATAATATAATCATTGTCTGTCATCTACACGTCTCTTGTCATCACCAATAATTGATTCTTTATAAATCGTGTAATATTTATATTATTAGAGCTCTGTTTACGTCACAGAACATTAGGTTTCGAAAATTTCAAAAATTTTCCGTAGTGACGTTCCGTTAAACAAAAAAAAAAAAAAAAAAACTATATTTTTTAATGTTTTAGGGGAAAAAACCCTGTTAACAAGGGCGCCCACAAGGACAACTCCCATCCCTAGCTTACTAGCAAGTTGAAATAATTATATCCAAATTCAATGTAATTTCAAAATCCCAAAATTCATTATTGGTATCAAGGTGCGCTAATATTTATCAATACACCTTGATTACTCTTATACCTCGGTCGGTTTACTTCGTAATAATAGAATTCCGCTAATTATATTATTATTACAATATACAATGATTTATGCCCTATGATTTAAAGTTGGTACACTACAGCCGATCATTTGTAGATATTTTTCGCGGACAGCTGACTTGCAGTTATTTATAATGTGTGATCTATAATCCGGATTATGTATGTTGAGTTTACATAGGTCAAAATAAAATTGCTATTTGTGTTTAATTTAGTTACTAATACCTAAGTGTAAAATGTAATATTATATTATAATAACCAATAAATGTTGAAAGTACACATAACACACAATTAATGAAAGTGTTTGATTATTAGTACAAATTAAGGCCGTCTCCTCTCCCTGAATTTTCACCTCCGGGCGCCTTTGCCCGTTAAAACGCTCGAGAACGCATACATTTTTTTCTTTAAGTGTTGCAATATAATATTATAATATAAGTACAGCACATATTATTGACGGTTATACTCGGAGTTTTATTGCGTTATGAAATATTTGTAAATAAAACTTGACGTACTATACATGTATATACACATACATTTATATTTGTATATTATGCGATTTTTAACATTTTAAAACGTCATAAAAATATTTATCGATTTTATTATAAACTTCAAGTGGATTCCCATCGTTTTTTTTTTTTTTTAAACGTATTTATTTATTCCTTCCAATTTGTGCTATATTTTTTCTTTTAATTAAAAACTACCGCTTCTCTCGGCTCAACGGTTTCGCGGTATATACATCGTAAAACATATACTATGTATAATACAAAGGTATTCGAAAACCGCGTTGTTATTTTTTATACTTTTACATATGTGTGAAACGAGAAATTCGTATTTTCTAACGGCATATAATTACTGTAATTAATAAACGCGTCGACATTAAAGTCGAATAACTGCGGCAGTGTTCCCGTCAGTTTGTCGAGATTATATAATTATATACACATTACAAACCGCCCTATACTAAGTGCCAAATATTTTGGGTGGTATTTTTTTATTTTTATTTTGATTTTTTTCATAATTCCCCTTCCAAAAATTAAACAAAACGAAAAATACCCGTGCGAATAAGTCACGTCATGATTATTTCACCATTCTTGTTCGTCCCTGCAATATTGTCGTCCTCAATATAGCTGACAAAACAGTTTGAGCAAATTTAGGTTTTCCAAACAAGTTACTCTCAAGTCTCATAGTCTCCATAATAGGGGGAGGGGAAGTGTTAGGGGGTCTTTAACACCTCCAACTTTAAAATTAGCACTCCCAGAATACCCAATCAGGTTTTTCATACTAACGACTAGATATTGCACGTGTGTATGAAAAATAATGTTAAAATAGCCATAATAAATTTGTATACACAAAATTGTAAATGAAAGGTGTAGTTAACTATTGTATGAGTCGTGTAAAGCCTCCAACAGGTCTTTGATGTGCCCATAATTTTAGTACCCTCAGAGTTGGTGATCTAGTTGTGCCTGCGGGGGAGCTATATTTTCTGAGAAGTATTGTCGTCGGGAAATGTATTCGGATAAATGATAAAAACGATGTTATGATGTTATATATTATTACTCTGCGGTCGATAATATTATATTGTAAACACCCCACAATTATTATTATCAAAACTATTTTTCAACCAAATACTGTTCCGAGTAAATAAGTTTCCAATAAATAAAAATAAAAAAAAACGGTTCTGAGCAAATGCGTTTCCTGCGATAAAATACGTTTCCGACAAAATAAGTTTCCGAAGAAATATTTTTCCAATTATATTGTACGTTTCCGAGAAGTACAGTTTGTGGAAAATATATTATCATTTTTCCGAAAAAAAAAAATTTCCCACAAAAATACGGTTCCGAACAAAATATTGGCCAACATATTCCGCGCTCACTTTTCATACCTCCCTCGATGTTTTAACTTTAAAGCGCTTTATTTTTCTTCGCATGTCCCAGTACATATTTTGTTCGAAAAACTATGATCCCCTTACCAAGAATTCCAAACCTTCCTCTGCGTCTATTCCTTTGATTTGCCGTTCGTTTCATTTCTTTATATTTTGTAACAATTATTAGATATGTGATTTTCAAACCGAACCGAACCAAATACCCAATAGTTCCAATAGAAAATCATTCGATGCCGATTCTGCATGATCAACAATGCGACGTTCTGTGGCGGGACAAAGCGGCATTGTTACGAAAAAGAAAAATTCTATTTTTTCTCATTAATGGGTCTCATGGTCGTAAATCGGTAAAGATCGCCGTAAAGGTTAACCTAACCTAATCTTTTAACTTTTTTAATGTTCGAGTTCGATAGAATATTTTAAAAGTTCGGTTCGAGTTCGAATAAAAATGTGCAGGTTCGGTTCTGTTCGACCTTAAAAATCAGGGTTCGTAACATATTCCCAATAATTATTGTGTAACCTTTGGTGTAGAAACAAAAAAAATGTAAAAAATTAAGTAACGTATTGTCGTTCCGCACCTGCTATCCTGACGGGCGCGCAATTTCAATTGTACCGCAATTAATTTTGTAATTGTCGTAATGAATTAATTTTCGCGACATTGAGAAATTCGATCGTCATTCCGTGTTATTATTATCGCGTTTCCGCCGGCCTAAAAACACAATCGCCCGCGTATTCGCTCGTTCGTACCCATCCGACGGCGGCGGATAATTATTTAGACGTCGTATTTTAAACGAACAATTTGCTAAAACGTAATATTATTATTTATACAATATCGTAACCGGCTTTGTTAATAACTGTTATTATAGACGTACACATTATATACCTAAGACAATGGCTAAACGTTTTTCCATATTACTCCTCGGTTAACTTACGAAGGTGTAGGTAAGGCCGCCGAGACGAGTTCCGAGGTTGAGAGCCCGCGCGTATGGTCTGTGCCCGAGGCTGTAGGAACCGTCGTCTCGTCGTCGTCGACTCTGCACGCTTATATACAATACGAAATTTACTGTTATTTCGTACCGGGGGAAGGGGGGGGACACCTATACGAGATTATACATTTTTCGTTATTTGTATTCTGGAAAAAATTGTCGGTATTATCATTATTATTGTTATTATACTGCAGTGAATATACCGTTATGCCGTGAAAACGCCGTGTTTATCAAAAGTCTCCGCGGCTGCGGTTTTAAAATATTATAATATCGTCGTCGTTTCATCGAGTTTACGGTTTTCTGTTTTTAAATTAAACCACGTCCCCCGTCCTTTCCCGCTTTGTGAGTTATTCGTTTAAATGAATAGGACGCGTATTTTTTACGGATCATTTCACGAAATTAATTTGTCGTTTTTAATTTTATTATATTTCACTTGCAAGCTGCAGTCAACCGCGCGTTATTTAATGCGGTGCGAGTTTTGAAATGTTTTATTTTATTACATTACACACGAAAAATACTAAATCAAATGTAACGGTATTTTTACTCGTGCCGTTTATACCTATATCTATCTATGTATACAAATTGTTGGTGATTTATGTATTTTTGGTTTTTTTCGGAAACGCGTATTTTTATTTTTTCTAAATTTTAATACGTTTATTTGTTTCGGTATTGAATCGATGTAAACTCGACTGACTGGTAGTATTTATTTTGTACTGCAAGTGTATTTTAATCGATCACTCCAGCATACCTGCGAACGCAATTATCGATCATTTTGAGCTGGTAAACATTGACTGTACAAAAATTACACACTCTCGTCATCCTTCTATTACATATTAATCGTCTCTATAGTATTTTTAATTGTGCGTCGTTATACGTGTCGTTCGAGCAATTATTACGCCGTCTGTCTTGCATCTATTAAATATAATCGATCATAATTCAGTTCAGAAAATTTTGAAATAAATATTACGCACATACCTATACGGCAGATCGAAGTACGGATTTCGACAGTTTAGAATTAATATGACACGAAAAAAAACCGATTGCCTATAATTTCTATGAATGTTTCTTGTATCGCGCGAAAAAAACAATTTTTTTGTATTAAAATTATTATAAGTGTCAAATATTAATATAAACGCTATGTTATAATAGTATGCAACGTCGCTGAATGCCCGTGGTTTTCATACTTGTTTTGATTCGTATCGTCGCCCTTATCCGCGAAAATCCAACACCGCGTCGACCTACAATCAAAATAACACGCATAATGCGCTATATAAACTATAGATTTTAGAAAAAAAACACAAACGACTAATAAAATAAAATAAAGTTAAAATAATAAACACACATTTTATTCCCCTTTTTTTCTGCCAAGGATTTCGTGTCATCCCTACATTGGGTCCACGTCATCTTAGTCACGAATCACTACTATATGGGTTTATTTTTTATAATAAGAAATTCAATCGAAAAATGCTCCACTATACAACAAACGATGTTTGGCATTCAAATTTCTATTGAGTGTACGGTGTACTTATACCTATATTCGTTGCAACTTGTATACAAATATATCGTTTTTCGTGTTTCCAAAAACGTTAGTACTTGTTTGTTATTAGTATTAGTATTAGCTATATGCCTACGAGTATTATTTTAAGAAAATGTAATTTTCGTATAACATTAATATTGTAAATATTTTTTTTTTTGCTATTTTTCTCCCTCTTAAATTTTCGTTTGCTTTTAACTGAACCCCCGACCAAACCTTCTCGAAGCATTTCCGGGTATGTTTAATGAATTTAGGGCAAGAATTAGGGGATTTATAGATGCTTTGCAAAGCGAGAACGGAAGCATTTGTACGAAGACGTAGCCACTTCAAAAAACATCTCTATTATCCTAGATCTGAGTACTGCGCATAGGCGGATATTTGAGGGGAGCTATAACCCCCTCAGGACGTTTTCAAGCCTCCGGGGGATAGCTAGTAGGTTTAAGCTTCCGAAAACTTATGTTTATGCTAATAGATAAGTTAAGAATCTAAAGCCTCCCACAGATTTAACCAAATATCCGGCTATCTGCACTGCAGCGTGTGTGTGGTTCGACACGTTGAACGGCGCGTTTGTAATATAAGTACACGTAACGTTTGCGTCTTGTAAATATTGGACTTTTTTTGCTGCGCCCCGTAATAGAATTCCTTAGGCCCAAATAGGTTTCAGGTGGGTTTGTTGTACCTGCAGTACAGGTATAATCGGTACCGAACACTTCAAGTTCACCGGTATATCTGTATTAGTTTTATTATCGCGAGGTTAAGTTGTTGTCGTATAAAGTCGTGCAAATATTATATAATAATATAGTCGAAGCTATTTCGTTGGATCATTTGCAACTAGTACAGCGTGTCGTGTGTTGTTGCGTTGTTTATCTCGCGGTCGGGACCTTCGCGACGCTACGTCGCCGTATTGTATACCTGTATACATAATTTATAATATACTAAAAAGACGATTTACACGTTACAGATCATAACCAAATATCGACGACGAAACCCGATGGAAAAACTGCCGTCGCGCAAGGACCACAGGTCGTTAAAACGGCAGCAGCGCCGGCCGCGGCGGCGGTTGCGGCGGCAAAAGTCAAAGCTACCAAAAAAGATGTCGTCGACCGGGAAACGCTGCAACTGGTCGAGACCCAACTCCGGCACGTCACGAAGGGCTTCGACGCGGTCTCCGTATTGTTCCAGTACCTCGTCGACGACGTGAGCGCAATATTATCAGTTTTATTATTATATACGGCCGTCCTTGCGCGTACAACTCCCCTCTCCCTCTCCTATCCCCCCCCTTTCCCCCCACCACGCCCCGTCCTCCGCCGGTAACAACGCGTACAGCCGCCGCCGACAACCGCATTTTCTCGGCCGCGCTGATCGGGTTACGTACCTTGCCTGTACTGCAGTAAGTTGTTATTTACAAAAACCCCTTCTTCTCTCCCCCCTCCCCTCCGACTTTGAAACCGTTAATATCATAATGTTAGATACACGAGTAATTCCTTCCCGCGAAACGGCAAATACAGCCACACGAAATATCGCAGCATTCCTGCCCGAGAGGATAAGTCGTGTTTCACGTTCTTTATACTTTTTTAAAAAAAAAAAAATAATAATAATAATAATAAACTTAGAAAAACCAGTCGTACCGATAAAGTCAACCGGCGGACGAGTTTTGTTTACCGCACGTTTCCCGCATAATAATATCTATCCGATTGATATAATATCGTTTCTGCTCGCTATCATAGTGGCAGAAAAACATTTCGTTTACATAATTTACATGAATAATAGTCTGAATTAAGGGGGTCAGTTTTTTTTTTACATTTTGAAAAATGTTTAAATTATTTTTAACATTTCAATTATCGCCTTAAAGATAGGATTTTCCAACTGATTTACCATCCGGTACCCGTTTAGGGAGAAGGGGCGGGGCTGTTTTTACCGACGAAAATGACTATTGATATCATTGTCAATTCAATATTTTCATAAAAAAAAAAAATGTATTATTGATAAAAAAAAACAACATTCTACAGGCTAGGCCGCATTGAACTCCGATATTTCAATTCCGATTTCATATAATGGGGAAAAAAAAAATGTTAAAATTTAATTTTTTTAAAAAAAATCATTATAAACGTTGAGAATAAAGTATTGAAAACGGAGTTCAGTGCGGCATGTAGAATGTTTCCCTATTCATTAAAAATGAGAAAAATTAAATTTAGTAGATTCTACTGAATTGTATCACTATTTCCGTAAAGGCGAATGTTTTTGTGAACATCCACTGCGCGTCCATTTCCCGATTTTCTCCGTTCACAAGTGAAAGTATTTTCTATACGAAATGAAATATTTTATTACAAAATCTATTATTGGTAATTCAATCGTTCGCCGTCTTTTTTTTTTTCTGATACTGAACACGCAGTAAGCAAAATCTTAATCTACCGGGTGTCCAACGGATTCAACTGTGCGTCCGTATTGACGCAGGAAAACCTTTAAAAACTTGCAGTAAAACATGAAAATTTACTCGTGCGTTAAAAGCACAATATTCGCTCGTCTTTACTCGTGAGTCGTGGCGCGCCAGGACACTGAATTAAGGGGCGACTCTCGATATAGTCCTTACCTGACTGTGGCTCCGGGCCGCTATGTCTCGCCTGGTTTTTTTTTTTTTTTCTTTTAAATTTTTTTTTTTTTAATTATTATTTTAAAAATATATCGTGGATTCAGGGCCGACGGCGTAGACGTTTCATCGGCAATAACTCGTATTTTGAGAATTAAAAGCCCCTTGATCGTATATTATAATAATTTATTGTTTCGGTACCTACTTTGAGTGTAGTGCTATTCTCGGACATAATATTATGTACTGTTTATGCGGGTGCAATACGACGCACGGCTGCGCGCCATACTAAAATATACATTAAATACGATTTAATAAATATGAAATGGAACGGAAAAAAAAAAAAAAATAAATAATATATGTTTCGGTAAAAGAACCTCGCCGTAATCTGCGTCGCGTCGCAACGGTACTCGAGTTTGAAAACCCGACGTCTGCCGGTTCTGCTTCGTTCTCGGCAAAACTCCGGGGATGCTATTGTATAGAAATTAAAAATAACAATCGATTGAAATATTATTGCGTTCCATACCCTCGATTATTGACAAGTGGACATTTTCGGAAAAGTACGCGTTCGTACGGATATTACGATTAAAAATAGATTGCCATTTAAAAAAAAAAACCCGTTTAAAATAAAAAAATATTGTGTTTTGCCAAATTTAAGCGTTAAAAATATACCTACTTCGAACTATACATAAAAAAAAAAACGAGCGAGTGAGAAAATTAGACCCGATGTGTGCGTGTGTGTGTGTGTGTGTGTAGTACGGGGTTTAGTATCTGTCCGCGCATTGTTAAACGGTTCGTTTTCGCGTAAATCCGAACGTTTTATAGAATTTTTATCGTTTTCGTTTGGTGTTTTTTTTTTTTTCTATCGGCAGTCCGTGGTAAATAAAGAAAACGACAGTTGTAATAATATCGCATAAATTTGGCACGCTTTTAAATAAATAATATTGAGAGGGGAAAAAAAAAATGTGTATTTTACGCAGCCGATCCGCGGAACAAATTCGTCGGCCGAGAAACATGGTATTTTCGTTATAATAACGTATGTAGGTATTGAGCAATGTTATTCTCGTCGGAGTCGAAAAATATTCTTAGGCCAAATTTTCGTGGTTTTTCTCTCTCTCTCTCTCTCTTCCCCCGTCGCGTCACGCCGCGATTGTTTTTTTTTTTTTTTTTTTTTTTTTTTA
>CABPRJ010001452.1:203651-453326 GCA_902439185.1 Cinara cedri | reverse complement strand
CACCTACCGTAAAAAAAAAAAAAAAAAACAACAACAATACCGTAATATAACCTGAACGCGACTTGTGCGTACTCGTGTAATATTATCATAGTGGGGGTGAAGTGTGTGTGTCTGTTTTTTTTTTTTTTTTTTTTTTTTAATTTTTTTTTTTCGGGTTTTTTATTTCCCCGTCTCTCGGCCGCGCAGTCAATGGGATCGTTTCGTCGAGGAGGAATGACAATGATCGGTTTTTTTTTTTTTTCGCGCGTACTACACTTCTACGTTACTATATACTATAATACCTGCCCGCCGTACACTTATACCGACGATACTATTCGCGATTTCTAATTATAATATCGTATATTCGAACAGCTGCGGAATCTATCGGACGGACGTCCCGATTGTGGTGTACTGCGTGTACACCGCCTTGTGTTTTGTATTATTATTATACTCTGTTCAGTGTCAACCGAATGGACCCGTGAGAGATTAGTCGTCGTTTTTAATCGCCTCCGATTGTTAGAAAAAAAAAAAAAATAATAATAAAAAAAAAGCGCGGTCTACGCGATTCGGGTACTATAAGACCTATATACAGGGTGTACCGTCGGTTTTTCGCCTCGTTTTCGCCCGTTTTCCTCTCGCTGGGCAAAATATGTTGAGCTTTTTAGTGTACAGCCTTAACATGGTACGGTTTTTCGTTGTGCGTTATTTATTAATCGTGAAATAAATAGTGTACCCGTTTCACGATAATATGTCGCGTTATAATAAATAATGTATGTTTTTCAATTTTTGTTTCCAGATGGACGCCTTGTCTACCACTAGGCTAAAAAAACAGTTGGACGCGGACCGCGACGACTTGGCGACGACAAAACGTTCGTTAGGTAGGTACCTACCTTCCTAATATGTGTAATTATAATAACATAACGAAATTATAACAATAATGAAAGTAACATTATTGGTTTTTACGGGAGTACCTACGTAATTACATTGTGTTTTACAACGGGTTTTCGTTTTGTTTTTTTTTATTGCGACTAATTAATAATAATACACACCAACACCACGAAAACCTCCTCTACTACTTTCGATTACAATATGATAATATTTCTAACCGTATTTAACCGTACATTTAAAATGTAAATTGTAATTGTATACATACAACTGTTGTTTTAGACGAAACTCAATCAAAATGCGTTCAGTATCAAGACGAAATCGATAAGTTTCAAAAAGCCATTGACCAGTATCAGATCGATTTGGAAACCAAGGAAAAACACGTCAATGAAAGTAAGCATATTTGCCCAGACAGGTGTTCTGTATCCTAAATTATTATGTATTTTATTAATTGTTATCCGGCATCATTGTTTTAGTCGCCTCTCTAAAACAAACGGAAATTTACGTACTGGAAAAGAAACTCGGGGAACAGGAAAATACGCTTCGGTCGCAATTCAATGACGAACTCAACAAACACAGGAACGAATCCGAACAGGAAAAAATGAAACTCATACTTTCCCATGACCAGCAAATCGTGGAGTTACAGCAAACCAACAAACTCGAAATGTCTCGTATGCAAAGAACGACTACCGAAAAACAAATTGAACTCACGCAAAGGTTATTAGAATTAGAAAACGAACGCGATCTATTAAAAATCGAAAGAGACGAACTTAAAGAAGAAAATCAACGTTTGATCGAAGACAAAAAATTGCAGGTAAATTTCTTCCTTTTGCTTTAAAATTATGACCATAAATCATATTAAATTATTTTGTTTGTTGTTATTTTGTAGAATACGAGTCTAGGTTACCAAAAACTTTGTGATGAAACAGAATCGTTGCGGACCGTTTTAGAGTTAAAGAGTTCTGAGATGCAAGAACTTCGTAAACAAAATGAAAGGTTACAAAGAGAAGTAGAGGACTTGCCAGCAATTTTACAGAAATTAGAATCAGCCCAGTCTCGAGTAGAAGATTTGAATGTACAGCTACAGAGGAAGTCAGAAATTGAAATGTATGAAATCCTTTTATTAGTTTATGCCTTTTACAGTTTAAATTACCAACTATACAACTTTTCAAATAAAACATTTTCTAGGAAACTTCACAATACCTAGTTGAATAACTATACAATTAAATAAATATTATTTTGAAATTCATAAGGTAGAGTTAGTGAACATTTAAAATTGTCAAATTTAGTATAAATCTCTTTTTATAATAATTACTCTATTCGTATTTTTTATTTTAATAGGAAAAAATGTGTTGGAAATAATAAAAATTAATAACAATATTCGTTTTAGACATTGGATAATAACATTGATTATTAGACTGTCCATTAGTATATGGTCTACTAAAATAAATTAATGAAATTCAAAACTCAAAATTAAGTAAAAAAATGTTTATATATATTATACAATTGCATATAGAAACACAAAATGCATAAAATAGTGATCAGAAAAATAATTGATAATAGTAAAATGTCACTAAAACACAATATTTACCTGTATTTGCCATTGTTGATATCTCTTTATTGTAATGAAATTTTAGAGTTAATATTATGTATATACGTGATACAGGGTGTTAAATAACCTGAAATTGATATTTAAAATAGTAGAACATAAGTTACCTAGTTTATAACTTTTTTTGGTAGAACCTACTATAGTTGTATACGTTACACAGTGAGCTAAACTCACTTGCGGTGATTAGACTGCACATTAAAAAACAATCATAGATCTAGATATATATAAATATATAATTAAAAATTTGATTTTAGTTTTTCTTGTAAAATAACATTGAAAAATCAAAAATTATTTTACTTAATGAAAATTAAAATGCAGAAATTAATAACAAGTTTTGGTAGCAATAAATGACATCAGTATTTTTTCAATTAAATGTGTACTTTACTCTGAATAATATTAAAAAATACTAAACAAACATAGATTTTAACATTTGTTGTTATAAAAACTATAGCAAATAATATTATGTTGAAACAATGTAATGTAAATTAGTATTATTTTTTTAATGGATTTTGACCGATTAAATGACAGTATGCCCTAAAATACTTAAAGTCTAGTTTTTTTCAAACCTGAACTACAATAAGTATTAGATTCAAAATATATTTTATTTTAGATTCTGAGTGTAATAAAAAATCAATGTTTTTATTATTATTATTATTATTATTTTAACTGAAAATAGAGGTTTTAGTTTTAAATTTTATTATGTCTGTTTTATAATATACAGAGTGTAACAGGACTATTTGATATTTTTACATTGTAACTACAATGTAAAAATATCAAATAGTCCAGTTACACCTTGTATATATATATATACATATATTCATAATTTTTTTGCTACTCTTGGACACTTTTAGTAGGTCTCTAATGACCAAATCAAATGAATTCATACTCTGGAATTTTCTTACAAGTGGATTTAAGTTATAATAGATGGATTGAATTTGTTTTGATTCCCAACAGTTTTCTATAAAATTTAAAAATCTAACCACAAATGTTGATTCTTTAGTTTTATTTTTGTTAATCTCTGTATGACCTTGGCTACGAAGGAAAAAAAAATTGTCACTACTTTGCTCAGAATCATTTTTGATATATTGTGACTTTCAGTATATAAATTAAATTACCCTATATCCTATACCTTTCAAAATGTCCATCTACTATAGTTTACCGACGGTGCAGAATACATTTTATTTTTTAAAATGTATTACATTAGAATAAGTCAGTTTTAGTATACATCAATGTAAATTGTAGAACAATGTCATTATCATTTTTTAAATTTTATAGGCAGCTCAGTCAAGAAAAGGATAAAATGGCTAGAGAAATTGATTTAGAAAAACAAAAAAAGAAACGACTATCATGTCATAATGAAGAACTACAATGGAAATTAAAAAAGAGTACAGAAGTAGCCAATCATCTGGCAGTATCTACAAAAAGATTAAGTAAGATTATATTTTTAGCAAGTGTTAGAAGAAAGTCAATTAGGTAATAAAGTTTTAATTTTATAGGCCAGACTCCTCAGGACCTGGCTGCCATGAAAGAAGCTCAAAATAACTATCAAAAACTTTGCAGAGAAAGTTCAAATTCTGAAAATAGGTATATTAAGTTTTAATATTTAAAATAAAAAACAAAACTGCTAGATGATATATTTTATACAATAATTAATAACTGGATTTTAGTGGCGATGAAGACACTATGACTAGTCAACTGGAAGTGGACTTGGAAGCACCAGCAAGAATACTGGGCGTTATGAAGAAAAATGATTCACTGTCATATGTTTTTGAGGTTGAAGAGGAACCAGAAGAGATTGCAACACGGTTGGTACGCCGAGCTAGTAGTTTGCGTTCGGTTGGCAAATCCCGTACACGTACACGTGATTCGGTCAATGAAAAACGATCTAGGGCCAACTCTCAGTCCAGTTCTACCAAATCCGTTGAATTAGATTCAGCACTCACAAGGAATTTAGACGAATTGTTTGCTCCTAATACTGGAGATCGGTACTTAAGTGATTGTTTCACATGTAGTTCAGATTCATCAAACTCTTCACCAGAACATATGGCCTACGATCAGAATCGCACTGCGTCATACATAGTGACTCAACAGACTGGTAAAAAGACTAAGAATGGCGGGCTGGCCATCTAAAAATCATTAAATTATTCTGTACTTGCACAATACAATTTTTTTATTTTTTGGAACCCTTTCATTAGATTGTGCCAAAAATTGTATGGATAATGGATATATTTAATGTAAATCAAAAAATACCTTATTTTTATTGCTATATATTTTGAATTTTAATTAAGATTTATTTTATAAAAGTTTGTTTTTTTTTTCTCTAGTAACTTTGAAGACTGAATCTTTAAAAATTAAACCAGGTCTTGGGAAGAAATCTATTTAAAAATGTATTACAATTACCTAATTTTATTTTAACTTACTGTATGTGTTGCGTACAGATTATAATATTTTATTTTATTTTATTTTCACTTAAATGTTTATTATGTATTTTAATAAAATAGTATTTTGTTTTTTTTAAATGTCCACTAGTGTAACTACATTTTATTTGAAATTCTTGTCACGTGACAAAATTTAACTGCGCTGCTCTATTTGTTAATTTTAATGATTTTAATTTATTATCTAGTTTTTACTTTTCAATAGTATTTCACAAAGAAACTGTAAATCGGCTGTTCATCTCGTATATTTGAATTATAATTATAATAATTAAGACTTGTCCAAAAAAAGTGGATGCAATGTGACTTGTCAAACATTGATTTAATTTAAATGGATTTTTTTTTTTTTTAATATTTTTCTTGACGTTCGAAAAACATATATGCATTTATATAAATTTTGTTATGTTTCCTCAAAAACCTTGTACTGTCCTTTTTTCTATTCTGTGTATGTCTTAATTATACAAATGTAATTATATTTTTCCTTCTTTTTCTTATCCTTTTTTTATATATATATAATATATATTTTCAATTTTAATGTTAAATAAAACTATGTATGTAGATACCTGTAAAACTTATCCAAAGAGCTTAGACAGATTTTGTTTTATCGAAATATTGTCGTTTTAATGTGTTTTTAAATTTTTTTCTTTTTTTTTTTTTAATTAGTTATTAGTATTTGTGATATATATATATATATATATATATATATATGAATATTATATTATATATTTTAATATAATACATTGTATATAAAATGTTCTGTTTGATTACTATTATTATTATTATTATTATCATTATTACTATTATTATTATTATTATTATTATATTATTATTATTATTATTATTATTATTATTATTATATTATTATTTTGTTTGTTTGTTTGATTTTTAAAAATTTTGTTACAAATGTTTATGCCGATAAAAACCGGGTATGTATTATTTTACATGATAATAATATTTGTTCATTCTATTGAATGTTAATTGATAAATATATTACAATGATGAATCTACAATTGGTTTCCAAATGGTTATTGTTTATTATTTATTACCCATATGCGTATAGTTGTAATGTTTAGCTTTTATATATATTATAACATAATCATGTTGTATATCACACATTTGTGTTGTAAGTTCATTATATTTTACAACTGATTGCCCAGTAAAAATAATAAAATACATTTGTAATACTATTTTATTCTATATGCCGGATAAAACATTATTATGATTAGTTTTCTTTCGTGTACCTAAACAAATAAATTTTTTTTTTAAATTTATATTAAAATGTATTCAAATCTATATTACTATTTAAGAATGCAAGACCTACCAATGAGATAAGTACAATAAAAAAATTAAATTTATACCTTATTCTCATTAGATAGGTATTGCATACCTACTACTGCTTTTATAACAGGCAGTTTTTTGTGTAGTTATTTTAGGGATTTTTTTTTTTTTTATGAATCATATTCTATATAATAATTTTAAGTTTAAAAAAAAATCTTAATCATCCAATATTACAAGTAAAAATAAATTACTATGTTAAATTTGTTTAGTGGTCGGCAGTCAACATATTAGATAGATGATAATCTGCCACTGCTTTCATGTTTTTAACTGTCATTAAAAATTATTATAAACATAAGTTTTAAATAAAAATGTATTTTTCAGATCATACATCAGTACAAGCATTAATTATACAATCAATAGTTTGCATATAATGTAATGAAAATATTCCATTAACAAAAAAAAAGATAAAATAAATTGTTTTAGAGGAACATATAAAATTCAACATTTTAAAAATGAAAATGTTTAAAACAAAGAGTATAATTATATATTCCTACAAATTATTTTTGTTTTTAGATTCTGGGCAAAGCAATGGATCTATTGGTTTTAAAAATTCCAAGAATCATTTTTGTTAAATTTTCAATCTATTTGGCTGATAAGAAAGTCACTTTTTTGATTTTCCAAGCAGTTTTCATAACAATTAAGATATCTAGAAAGAAAAGTAAAATGAAAACTGACATATTGACAACTTTATATGATTAAGTATATTATTTAAAATGTTTTCCTTTTTTGTTTTATACTCAAAGTATTTCTCCAATAGAAAAATAACAAGTGGCTTTTTTTATATTTTCAATGTAGTTGATGAATAAGAAAGTCATTTTTTGATTTTCTTCGAAATTTTCTGTACTATTGAGCAAAACCTAAAAAACTTAGAAAGAACATGATAATTTACAAAAATTATTATTTTATTATTTTCAATTTTGTTTTTTGTTGTAATTCAGTTAAAAATATTTGTGGAGAATTTAAACTTTGACAGAAAAATTATATTCGCTTTTCTAGGTGTGGTAAAATGTTCAAAAACTTTTGAGCTATTTATAGACATTTTAATTTTAAGTTTTTTAAGTAATTTTTATTTAGTAGGTACTCTGTGAATAAAATTGTCAGACTAAAAGAAAATGCTTAAATGCTGCGTCTGGTGTCAAGACAGGAGGATCATAAGTCTTAAGTATAATAATACCTTTAACTAAATAAAATCAACATTCAGTAAATAGGCAGTATATATGTATAATGTATATATATTTTTTTAAATAAATTCCAAGGCTTTAAATTATTACGTTTACGATTATGAAAATTATTACTTCAAGTCTTTACATCCAAACATCAATAACTATAAATTATTAATACTACAATAGTTTAATAATGCTAATCTAACTTGCTAAACAAATTTTGCTTTATAAAACAGTATAATATAATTAATTGTAAAAAGAGAACAGTACCAAATTAATAATAATAATAATTACCAGTATACTATATAATTAAAGTATATAATTAAAATATTTGTCTTTAAACTTAATATCTAAATAGATAATAAATTATTTTAAAACAAAGAATATACAAATTAATTATTTGTTAAAAAAAATTATAAGTTTATCAAAATTAAAATTAAACGGAACAATAATTTTTTGAAAGGAAAAAAAAATGTTAAAAAAAGCAATAACAATAAATAATTAAAAGTATTGTACAGTATTGTACAAATATAACCACAAAACAAAAAACTAGTAACTAAATCATTCACACATTTAATTATTCAAATTTAAAGACAAATCTACTAAGTAATATAACGAATAAATTGAAAAAATATTAACAATTCTAGTGTTTTAATCATATATTAATATATTTATATTCTGGTTGAAATATAGTTATTTCTAGTAATAAAGTTATAGGGTATGAAACAAAATAACAAAAATTAACTAATAATGATATAATTTTCTAGGGTAAATTTTTTAAATTTTAAAACAATTTCAACTCTTAATTTGTAATAATTGGGTACTTAAAAATTGTATTATATCTCATTGGCTTTTTAAATACTTTCCTAAAAATGAATTAAATATACTTATATATTATAATTATATTTATAATATATTTCAAATCCAGTATAACAGCTATTTTTTGTTCAGTCAAACTATGTAATTCCTATTACCAGTAATTTACAATACAAACATGTGTATGATATTCTCATTTGTGCAAGTATATAACAAAACTTGTAACACAGAATTCTGTCCTCAAAAGAAGTGAAACTTATCCTATAATTTTTTTTAAAATAAAGGGAATGAGTAGGAAATTTTATTCGATATTCATATTGTACAGAACGTATCTAACTAAATATATGAATAGTGCAAATGCAACTATTACAACACTGTTGTAAAAAACTGAGTGAAGCATATTAGTTTCCTGTGTGCTCCCTTCTGCGCTCGGTGATTGTTCTTCACTAGCTTTAGCTACATTTCGTTTTTCAATTTCATTTTTAATTGTCTAAAAACAGTAAATCAAATTATTAAAAGTGAAAAAAAAAATAAAACATACCAAATATTAAACTGATACAAAAAAACATTTTGAAATATTACCTCGGTAAGGTCAGGAAATAATTCACAGAAATTTTCATCATGTATATTTACTTCCAAACTCTGAGCAGCTAATTGACGTCTTTCGAAGTCAGACATCTCTATGCTACCCATTGTTGGGCAACTTTCCAGCTGCATTAAAACAATAATTATTAAAAAAAAAATAAAGATAAATAAATAAATAAATGTGTCGCCTGGAGTACTATGAAATGTGTATTGTACGACTGGTTTGAAATAAAAAGTTCATCATCAGGTAAATCACAAAGTCAAAAAGTACAACACAACTGAATATGAAAAAATAAATAAGGGAATACATGGGAGAAAAAAATAATAAAAATTGGTCGTTTTACAAAGAAATAATTTATTTTAATAGTAGTGATTATTTAAAATTAATTATTATAAGACATAGATATGTTAAAAAGTATAAATTATTTGGTTATTATTTAAAATGTATAAATATAAGATATTATTTTTCTTTATTTCATTGTGTAAGTGTAATTCTTCTAAAACTGAATTAATGTAAATGCTATTTTGTGTATTTAATAATTCTAAATCTGTATTAATATAAAAATGTATATTATGATTATTTTCTAAAACATGTTTAGCCAATTTGAATTAAGGGCAGTTTTTTTAAATTTTATTTCAGAAATATGTTCTTTATATTATATTTTAAAATGCCTATGTATCTTACATAAATAAAAATCATTACAGTTGCATTTAAATTTATATATATATATCATCATTTTCAAAAGAAGGTGGAATTTTTATGAAGTTTTTAATTCTATCGTTTATATATTTGATTAAATTGTTATTAGGTAGTTTTAAAAGTGATTTTTACATTATTTGTATTATTGTTCAGAATTCGTCACACATTATTTTGATATTTCATACTACAATAGTTGACAACGTTATTTGGTGAGTTGTGTTTTATTTTTTCGTTAAGTTTATGAATTTTTTTTAATAGTATTTAAATTGAACTTATTTCTATGTTATAGATTATATTGAACTTAATAATTATGTTTATTTAATGGAATATGTTCAAGCCTATAGAATATTAAAAAGAAAAATTATATTTTTTGAGAATAAGGGTGATTAGAATCATATGATTTTGTAGCATCAGTTTGTGTAGGTTTACTGTAAATACTAAAACCAAATTTATTTTTTATTATGGAAACTGTAAGGTCTAAGAAATTTAATTAATCATTTAATTGTATTTTGAGTGTAAATTTAATGGTTTTATGTATTTTGTTTAAGTAGTTAACTAAATTTTCTACTGGTCTATTTGAACCTCTGAATAAAATGAAGTGTTGTCAACATATCTAGAATATGCTTTTATATATGGACTGTGTATTTTTTTGTTAATAATATTATTAGTTTCATAATTCTGCATGTAAATTTCAGATAAAAGAACACTTAAAAATTCACACATAACTAACCCTTCTTTTTGCGATTATAATTTGTTATTATATTGGAAATAGTTTTGATTAATAATTAAATTTATTAATTTAATAATTTCTTGTACTTCGTTTGTATTGAATTTATTTCTATGCATAAGTATATTTTTTAAAAAATTGACTGTTTCGTGCTTAGAAATAGATGTATATAAATTTTTACGCCTACTAATAATTACAAATACGTGACCTTAAAATTAAGTAACATCAAGTCATTATTAAAAGTGGATGAGGTTACGTTTAAATTTTGTTTAAAACTTAATGTAAAACAATTTAAATAAACAAAAATATTTAACACGCTCAAAATCTACCTGGACAAAAGACTTAATAACTATTACCAAAGAAACCAAATTTTTGCCATAATAAAAAAAAGGACTTTCACTGTGATGTTGGTTTAATAAATTAAAATTAACTAAAATTGTTTAAAGGTACAGTGGAAGTACATTTTACGTGTCCCAAAAATAAAATTAATATGCGCCCTATAAATATAGCCAGTATAGGCTTAAATCAGCGGTTCTCAACCTTTTTAGTTGTGCAGACCACCAATTTAGGTAAAAAAACTTTGAAGTCCACTAAACTAAACAACAGGTAAAAATAAAAATGAATGAACACTTTATATACATATAATTAATATATATAATGTGCATACTGCACATAAGTCAGTAATTAGGAAAACATACCATACAAGAAAATTAAAAATTAATTTTTATAAAAAAAAAAAAAGAGGTTTATTATTGTATTCAACCTAAAAAACAAAGTTAAAATTGAAATAAAACAACAGAATTTTTGACCTAGTTTTCTTCTTGGGATTAAGTATATCGCAAAATGCCAGACTCTACACCGAGCATGATAAAGTATGATTAAAATGACAAAAATATTCTAGAATACTATATAAGAAAACGGCTATCAATAAAATTTTATGATAGTGATAATTGTGGAATTATAATACTAAATTTTGATCGGATGTAGATGTTTATATATAATAATATAAATAATATACAATTTGCTGACCCTTGACCCTCGAACAGTATCCACGACTCACAAGTGGGCCCATGGGTTAAGAACTGCTAGCTTAGATAATGGCATACACACCAATGAAGGTAAGAAAATATGTAAAAAAGGCAGTTATTGAAATTAAAAACTTTATAAGTTACTTTTTTGTATTTGTGTTTTAGTTTTATCGTTTTATATATGTACCTATTAAATATTTAATTTTAAAAATATTTTTCTGTCTAATAGATAAGTAGTTATTAAGATGATGTGCATTAAAAATTAATTAAAAAATCGCTGTGTTTGGTCAATATATTATTATGTTTTGTAATTACCATGAAACTTAGAAGTCCTGTAAGTATTGTAGACACGCTCCATGCAGGATTCCAAGTGTCTGGATGGTAATCACTAATAGACAAACACAGACGAGTGTTGGTCTTGAATCTGCCATTTGGAGTGATCATGTAAATGCTAGGAGGCTTGAACGGAAAGTCCCTAGGGAATACTAGCCTGCCCAAATAATAACCGCCAGCATATGGAGAATCATCAGGTCCGCTTACTACGTAATACCTTATACATAACCAAATAAAATAAAATTAACAAATATTATTTTTCCCCTCATGCACAAACACAGCAACATTACCATTCCAATATATTGGACGGGTTTGGTTCTGCAACTACATATGGCACAGGATCATTTTTCAATCTTAAGTAATCTTGTTTCAGGCGAAGTGTGGCCGAAGAAGCTTTTGGTGCCATACTTGGTTTGTAAGTAGTATCAGTAGTATCAGTATGTATCAGTAATTTTGATTGAGTTTTGTTATTGAATTATCTATTTGAAAGAGGCAATATAGCCAAGAGTAATTATTAGGTAGGTACATACAAACGTAATATGATTAACTAGATAACAATTTTTTCATCGATAAAAGACAATAATAACATTATATAAAGTTCTAGTGAGACCTATAATCTTTTATACATGCGGTACATGAGTTACAAACAGATAAAAATAAATTAACTACATTTGAATGAATGAAGCATCCTAAAGATCATGAATTTGGGCCAAAAAAAAATCATCAGAGGATAATACGAAATAAAGGAAAACCGAGAAACAGATAAACTAGATGGAGAAATAAAAGGCCACAGGAGTAGTAGATTGAGCTGGGTTGGACAAGAATGAAAGTCGGTAGAAATTATTGGTTTGGCCGCAAAATGGTTATCTAAAACTAATGGCGAAGAGTACGGTACAAGTATTGATTGACAGAGATAGGATCGGCAAAGACTAGAGCAGTATTGGAGTAGAATTGGATGAAATTAGCGAACGAGAGGGATTATTGATGGAGGCAATAGGTAGTTGCGGTAATACGCCTAAACGGCCCTTAAAAACCGAAAATAAAATAAAAAAAACGGCGGTAATTTGACGAGTAGGTAGGTACCTACATGTTTGATGGTTTTTGTAACGATTCAGTGTGTACACGTCTCAAAACAACTTTTTACGTTCACCATAGTAATTAATATTTTAATAACATACTGTGAAATCGATATTAAAAAGATTAGCTAATAGCTGAGAAAGCAAGTTGCAAGTACATCCGCAAAAAGCATTAAATACTAACATATATAAAAAAAATAAACACACAAATTGTTAATGATAATGTTATTGAACTGCTGATATTCGACAAATTTTGATAAGAAATAGACACCTATGGAACAAAAAATATGAGTAGTGGTGTATTCATGAATATTGTGATGACGGTGTTGCCCACGGCCTGGTGGGACGTGTACGAACTACGAATCATTATTATTATTTATTTTTAATTAGTAATTATGTATTTTAAAATATGTTTCCGTTTTGAAACGCGAGTAGTAGGTAGGTACGAAAGTATGCGGTACCGAATACTGAATATCGACAAAACGTTATGGGAATCAAAAATATCGCCTGTTGTTTCCCTAATTAAACATATTTTACCTGTTAAATAATTATTTTTGCAAAAAAAAAAATAAAAAACCCACAGTTATTTATATTATAACACAAGTCTTCGAGTATTGCACCAGCAATATTAAATTAAAAATAAACCAACTTACCAAACACAGTCAACAGCAAACCGACCAGTGCACAGTGGGCCAGAATATAAAATAATGGGACAAAAAATATTGTAAAACCAAAAATCATTTAGATACTGTTTTACTTAATACAATAGGCATACAAATACGGATTTTCATTTTTTAGATTCTAAGTGGAGCGAGCGCTGTGAACGGGTTGAACACTTTTTCTACCAGGGAGATTATTCCGATTATCAAGAATAGCACATCTTCTGAAAGGAAACGTTGATCCAAAATGAATTGGTACAGCCGCCGAGGAGACGGAATACCAAATATAGTGTGCAATGTTTCTGAATATTGCAGTCTAATAGCAAACGGAAGTGATTGAGCCCCCCCATCCACCCCCTCCCCACCCCATACGTAAATCTTTGATTTTCCGGTTTGATTCCCACATTGTGTTGAATTTCAGCTTTTAAATCACGGATGGTGCCGGTCGGTTTCACAACCAAAGCGATCGTTTTCCCGCTAAGGTTCTTCACGAAAATTTCAACACCCGAACTATCATCACGGACTGTCAATTTTAGGGTAGATCCATTCTGGACGTTGTAATACGATACAAGTACGGTGAACTTCCGACAAATATTTTCCTATAAAGATCAATCATTGTTCGTCACCCGGAATTCCTTCTTCGGCTTGAATTTTCGACATTTTTAATGGTGTCATATTGGTGCACTACCATCATAATTTTTTTGCCCGTTGGCATTTCCACAAAGATGCGCATTTCGATTCTAAAACTAAAACAGAATAATTAAGTAGGTAAATAGTTTAAGACTCGGTGTTTCTAAAACCGTGTTCCGCGGAACCCCGGTGTTTGTGTATGTGTCATGCGTGAACGTATGATAATTTATTGAATATATTATAATAATAGTAACACCGATACGAGTGAACAAAACAGGTTTGATTATATTTTAAAATGATAAAATGTTTTTACATTTCAAGGGTTCTGCATAAAAAAATTATTATTGTTCGCCGTTATTCCGTAATTTCAAAATGTTAAAAAAAAAAAAAAAAACACTGGTTCAGCAGATACCTTCAGTTAACCATCTATCACTACTAAATTCCAAATCTAAACTCAATATAAAAGTTTAGTGAACATAGCATAGTATATTTAATATCAGCATACCTGGATACGTGCAATGAAAATAAACGATTGGTTTAGGTACACCTATACTCAGTAAAACGTTTAAAAGTATATTTGTATAGGTATTTTATTTGTTGCGTTAATTTTTTTGAAATTGTAATCCGACGTATCGGTCGGTTTAACGCCCCCGGTAAGTACTAATTTGTGAAATACATACGATTTTGTATTTAAATATTTTATAAATGTATTTGGTTTTGAACATTTTTTTTAATACGTGTTTCGGTTCGACATATGTTTTGGTAATATTCGAGGAATATCTCAAATTGTATTACATAAAATTAATATCAAATATTTACTTGCTGTGTGGGAATAATATACCAAAATACTAAATTATATTGTTTGTATTAATTCTTCGATTGATCATTATTTTAATAACAATATCAATAATGACGTCGAAAAAAATAGAAAAAATGTCCAAATTAATTACTCCGATGTTAAAATTAGGTTTCGTCTAAAATACGGAAATCATAAAATCAATCAATCGTTAATCAAAACCACGTCCGAAATTACAAAACTGTGATTTTTCGATGATTTCATTTTTTCTCGTAGAAAACGTCGCCCGTGTTAGACTGTTAGAATACAATTCTTATTTTGAAGGTAAACAATTTAATAACCTAAATACCGATAGCTCAAAGGATACATAATAATAATATGTCTAATATTAACTTTTTTTCAGATGGTAAAGACGGAAGATTAAGTATACAAATAAAGAATTATTTTTTTTTTATGTAATAAAAGCAGTATTATTAATATAGACAGTGCATATTTCGTCTACTTTTAGTGCATAATTACATGCATATTATTTAATACTTTCTTAGTTCATTAAATTCACAGTCTTGCTTACAAATATTTGTTGAGCCTTTCAAATCAATTTTATCATTTGTTGTATTACTTATTTAATTAATTTATTGTACACATTCATTCTCCCCGAAAATAGTGGATAGGTAGGCATAATGTGTATTTGTGTAAATAGGTACCTACTACATATTATCTACATTAATATATTTTATACAATTACGGAAAAATGTCCAATAAACAAGAAAAACATTTAAGTACTAATATTCCTGTTTGATGGGTTCCAGATATTTGCATAATGTTTACAACATTATTATGTATTTATATTTTCAAATATGTATAACTCACAAATTAATAAATTGATACATTAAGCTATTAAACAATAAAATTGTTAATGTCAATATGGTAATCAACTGTTGTCTGTTAGGTAAGTATCAATTCTGCCTATTGAAACTAAGATTTTGTATAGGTACCTCTGTCTATTAGTTTACTAAATAATAATTTGTTAATAAAAACCCAGTTTTTCATTTAATAAATTAAAAGATATATATATATATATATAGGTGTCTAAATTTATCTGATTACTAAACATCAAAAACTTTAAAAAGCCAAAAATGTAATTAGGTTAACAAATTATTACAAATTGCCTTATTAATATTCATACTACAATTTGATAGGCAAGCATATAAATATTTCTTTGAATTTCATAATTTGTTGGAAAATTTAAATTTGAATAGGTTTGTTCAGTATTTATTATCTTATTTAAAATGCCTGAGAATTTAATCAGACAAACTTTCGATTATATAAATGCTATAAATAAATTTTTACTTACCAAGGTATGTATATAAAATATAAACTCTGGATGTTTAGGTACCTATATCAATAGCATTTCATGAAAAAATAAAATAATACTGAATTTAGTAACCAAATATTATTTTTAATGATTATCAACCATTGGACATGTCTGTTGTATGAGTTTATCATAACATTCAAACAATTAAAATGTGTAAAACCAAAATGTATTTGTAAATAATGCATTGTTCATTTTATTTTGACCTATAGCTAATAGTCCAATTACTACTTATTGATTATAAATAACAGTACTAAGTGAGCAAATAAAAAGAAATATAATACAATGTCGAAATGTCATATAAGTACCAAATTATTATAGACAATAAAATAAATAAATTACAAAGGATCTAGAGCAATTCCATGGGAAGACATTTAGCCGTGACTGTTTTGACATGATCATTAAATATTTCAATCTTCATTATTTCATGATTTTAGGATGAGTAGTATATGCAATTTATTAATAAATAATACTTAATAATAAAACAAAATTACAAATTATTTTTTGTTGTTTTAGTAGGTATATATATGTATACTCAAATTTACCATCTCCCTTGCAAATGTATGACATAACCAATTTAGTAGGTAAATACGTGCTGTTAGTTTTAAATATTTTAATAGTAGTCTTTAAACTTAATTGTTATTCAATGTTTTCATAATATTTACTAAATAAATAAATATAAATAACTTGGGTTTCGTTATTTTCTACAGTTTATCATATTTTAAACTTACTGTCATAAAGATAAAAATAATTATTCAAAATTATTTAACAAATTTAAATTGTCATATCTCAACTAAATTAGGACACAGAAAAATAATTTGACTTTGATAATTAAATTATGAAAAAAATAATCACTAGTGGTTAAAATGAAAAGTTCCAATTTAGGGGGGGAGTATTATGCATGTATATATCTTATCAACAGCAAACAATTTTGTTTGGAAATATATATTACTAGGTCTAACAGCGAAAATTCAATTTTTATAACTCTATGCAAGAATGCATTTTCAATTAGCATCTATATTGTATGTTTTAGATTTTCAACATGGGTGTAATTGTCTAAATAAATGTTTGTCTAAACAAATACAAAACAGTAGTTTTTATGTAGGTAATATATTTACTTGAGAAATACAATTACGCAAGATGTAGAAATGAGAATATTAAATTAAATGTTTGATATATTTTGTTTTCTACAGCACATTGATAAAAGTACATTAAGAATATTTGAACTACTTATAATATTCCAATATCTGGTTACCTAATTCAAAAAAAGCATACTTATCCAATAGCTGAAATAACTAGAATACATTTTTTGAGGTCATAAATTCCATTATAACAACTTGATTCTGAGTGTATAAAAGAATGTATTGGCTTTACGGAGATGTTTATTTTATTTCATACTGTTAACAAAAATTCTACCAGAAATCTTGCATCGGAGTATCCAGTAGAACACTTTTTCTGGAAGAGATTTTCCTTAAGGTCATTCTTTGATTTACCAATAACCAGAAAATGCACAAAATGTTTAGTATTGGCAAAGATACAGAAGATGACAAAGATTACAGCCTTTTTATTTTCCTGTGAACAACTTCTCTATCAGCATAATATAAATAATACATAATATGTAATTATTTTACCATGTTACATATATATTGGTGAGAAAGAAACTCCATTAACCAAACTCTGCTCACAACTACTTTTTGTTAGCAATGGTTAATCATTGCATACAGATAAATTTCCCCTCTATATTCCAACTTCTCACCTAGAACACAATGACCCACAAGTACAGTCTTTTTTAAAAACTTATTTTAAATAAATTTGAAATTCAAAATGAATAGGAAATGGAAATTTCAATACTGGAAAACTACACAAACATAAAAAATTAAATTCTCTTTGCAAATTATTTACTTTTATTTAGCTAATAGGAGTTTCACAGTATGGATTAATAAAATGTGGATTTTTAATAACATATACATAATTTTAATGAGTATGACATTTTTTATGGTTAAGAAAACTTCAATTATTTAAAATGTCAAAGTTACTGAGTACCACCACGAAGACGTAAAACTAAATGAAGGGTGGACTCTTTCTGAATGTTATAGTCTGATAGTGTACGGCCATCTTCCAATTGTTTTCCAGCAAAAATTAAACGTTGTTGGTCTGGTGGGATTCCTTCTTTGTCTTGAATTTTAGCCTTAACATTTTCAATAGAGTCTGACGATTCTNTTTCACAAAGATTTGCATACCTCCACGAAGACGCAAAACTAAATGAAGGGTGGATTCTTTCTGAATGTTATAGTCTGATAGTGTACGGCCATCTTCCAATTGTTTTCCTGCGAAAATTAAACGTTGTTGGTCTGGTGGGATTCCTTCTTTGTCTTGAATTTTAGCCTTAACATTTTCAATAGAGTCTGACGATTCTACTTCTAAAGTGATGGTTTTGCCGGTCAATGTTTTCACAAAGATTTGCATACCTCCACGAAGACGCAAAACTAAATGAAGGGTGGATTCTTTCTGAATGTTATAGTCTGATAGTGTACGGCCATCNAAATAGAAATTTTACCAATCATAACGATTAGAAAATATATATCATGTTTTAATAAGTGGATTAGTATCCAATTTAATTAAAATGTGTGCAATAGTGTACAAGGTGTACATCTGTTTATCTGTGTTTTAGCAGATTGAAAAAAATATACATACATTATAACAGTTCTATTACAATTTGTTGAACACGGTGGGATACCTACATAATTATGTATCTGTTTTACATTGTATTACACATTTTTACACACTATTAACATGTTAGGTATATCTTTAACTTCTACATGTACAAATTATGTACGATTTATTCAAGCAAGTAAATTTTTTTTTAGGTATAATTTAAATAAAGTCAAATAATTATCTACTCTTTACTGTTTATATGGTTACCCCATAAGTATAAATAGAAGAACATTACATATAATATTTTATTAATTTAATTTATATGAAGTTCATTCACTTAAAAAATTATAGCTATACATATTATCTTAATTCTTTTACTCCCTTCTAGATATTTTATGTATTATGTTTTTTTACAAATGTTTGGTATAATTCAATTAATAAATATTCCATTTAATTTTCATACAATGAATTTGGATTTTTTATAATGATCAACTGTTGTTTTTTATGTATCAATTTTCTTTTCAAATAAAAGTGTTAAATTTATTTAAAGTTATTATTTTCTATGTACTCATTGTACATAATTTTCAAGGAAATTGAACAGTGTTTTTATTAAAGTAATAAAAAACCTAACAGACTTTAACTAATTAAGACATATTTAAATTTACAATACCAAATATAGTTTAAGGTATATAAAAAATTAAAACTTAAATTACAGTACAGACAAAACTTAGTTACCACAGAATCAAATTCAATGTATACATTCATATTATTATTTCTATTTATTTTTGTGATCTTATTTATTAATGATTTAAATCATTTTTTTTTTGTTTAAAACTACTGTCATAAAAAATACAAATTATTACCATTCAATAAGACCTTAAAATAAATCATAAAATCAATTCAGGTAGAACCAGGCAAAACAATTGAAAATAAAATGTTTCGTCTATTTCAAAAAAAGAGAACATTAATTTAATTATTAAATATAAAAACGGTTTAAACAATTTAATTATTGAATGTTTTTCTAGAGATTAGTAAAACCAGAAGTAAAAAACACTTCAACTTTTCAAGATTAATAATGAATAAAATTATATTGTAATACTATTTAGCCTTGTCTATATTATATAGGAATAATAGTAAATTCAAGGTAAATTTGAAAGAAGAATAAGAAACAGATAGTTTTACTTTAGATATGAAAATAAATGCCTAATTTATGTAAAATCTAACAAATTCACGTATCTGTGTCTTCTAAATTTTAATTTTTTTTAAAAAAAAAAACAAAAACAAAATTACATAGGACTTTGTGAAAATAAAAAAATTAACACATTAGTGTTAAATGTATGAAATTACACTATTGCTATGAATATGAACTACCACCATTTAATATTACTCAGATATTTTATTATTACTGTTACATATACAATTACTACAAATACCAAGTAAAACTATACTACTATGAACTACAATGCTTTGGTTGTGTCAATGTATTAATACTACAATATTATACTATTTTTAATATTTTGATACTCACACTATTTCAAATTACACAATACTTATGTTGATAAAGTAAATATTATGAATTCATATTTCAAAACTAGTATCTATATTGAGTTATTCCTTAAAATATTTGCTATGAAATTACAATAGAATGGTAGGTAATTAAAAATAACAATTAATGTAATTGTTTATAAAATAGTCAATACCTTTTCTTCAGTTTTTTGTTTTTCTTAGTACGCATAATTACAGTACAGTAGAATTTGGAATTTGTAAATATCGTAATAGTTGTTAACAAGTATTATCAACTTTTTAATTAATTATGTAGTAATCAGAGTATCAGAGTACCTACTGTAGATGTTCCGGAACATTTAAAATTTGGAATGTTATTTAATCTTTGTTATATGAAGTTAGTTAACATAGTTATTATTTATATTATAAAAACCCAAAATTTATGATCATACTTTAAAATTAATTGTTGAAATTTCTTACATAAACTGTAGGCAAATATACTATGGATAGTATAATATTTAAATGATCTAATCAAAATTCAATATTTATTTACGCTATTGCATCAGATCATGGATAATCCACATAGGCAACAATTAAAAATAAAACACAAAGAAAAATAAATCACAAAGAAAAATAAATGACCTTGAATATTTATGGCTGTTTCGCATTACAAAACAATTAAGAATACGAAGAACAAAGTTCGATTACCTGCATAAATTATTTATTACAGCATTGATACAACCAGGAAGGGGTTATAAGTTCCCGAAATGTGAAATTGTTTACAGTTGTATAATTTGTAATACAATTACAGATAATTACCCCAACATATAAAATACGTGGACACCGTGTATGTCACTTATTTAGTAATTTATTATCCTCAAAACCTTTCTACAAATTTGTTTGTGAAAAGAAGTCTTTTTAGTCGAATTACAATTTGCAGTTCTCGATGGGCGTTGACCGACAAATAGACGGTGACATAAAAATAACTTAATAATGCTTAAAATGAAAAAAATTACCTTATGTTGAGTTTATCCGCTTGGAATTTGTTGTTTATATTTAAAGATTGAAAAATAACTATAGAAACTCAAAAAAATCTAAGACAAACAGAAATCCGTCGTAACGATTAATCTTCCTTGGCAGCAATGGCGACTGGAAAGTACAACACTTCAAAACGTAATGCGAACGCGATACAAAACGTAATCGACTGACGTCGCAGACAGTATTCAAACAAAGGCGAATAACTGTTTTGAGACAAACTTTATGAGTGGCTAAAACGAGTATATATACCGTGAACCGTCCAATTGTATTGTTCGTTATATATTTTTTTGTGACACCATACGCCCATCATAACCTCTCTCTAGTGTTGCCACCTTCGGAATTTAATAAATCGTACACCGTACAGCAGCAAGTTGCTCCAAAAACATCTTATTTCATGAAAACGATATCGTACATCTTATATTGCAGAATTTGTTTGTTTTGCCTACTCGGACTCCAAAGAAGTATGTCTGCATGAGTTTCAGGCCCTCAGAAGGGCAGAGGACTCAGACCATAGAGTATTATTCTATTGCTCAGACCTTCGCTTCACTCAGTCCTCAAATTGTTTTATTTGTAAATTATTAAACGGATTTATTTACTGCGTTGAAAAAATCATAGATAAGAAATTTAAAATAGTAATTATTAATGTTACAAACATATTATTATACCTTAGAGCATATACCATGATCCGGTTAACACTAACCGGATATTGTAAAAACGGGCTTAATAATATTATATTATGGTATTATGTTCTAATTGTTTGTAAATATAAGGCTTATTAAGGTAATAGGTAATAAAAACAATAACGATATGTACTAATTTTTTGATGATCGGTTTAATGTTAATATTTATTAATCTATAGATGAAAATTTAGTACAACTATTTAAAAAAAATTAAAAAGCAAAATCTTATGGTACTTATACAAAATTTCATACAAGAAATTGATCGTTTTCTCACTTCAAAACCCACAAGTTACATAGGTACTAGATGTAATTACTATAGGTACAAATATTAATACTTTTGTTTTTCCTATAATAATAAAAGCATATAGGTAATTGATAGTGGTGGGTACTATATTGATATTATTATGTACCTATATAATATATAAGGGTCGCGTTTAATAACACCTATAAATACTTATGGTTTTCTATGTTAATTATTGTTTTCTTTTTTTTTCCTAGATTCAAATATAAAATGTAAATTCAATATTTTATAATACAAATACCAAATTTTTAGTAAACAAAATATAACAACCTAAAATGTTTAAGAGGTTTCAATGGCTCAAAAATAACATAAACGCAACAATTTTAATTACTTCATAATTTTTTTAAAATTATACAATAATCTAGACCGTGTACAAAAATGTACGAATATTCTGTAAACATTGCATAGATCGTACAAGTTTCCTCTTCTTACTACATCATTTGATCTAGAATTCTTATCAAATCATATGTTCATGTTATCAGAGATCAGTACTATAAGTATCTATTATAGAGCTCTAGTGTTTACAATTTTACATTCGAAAAACAACAACAAGTCTAATAATAATAATATGATAATCATAATAATAATATAGCTTGAAGTACGAATTTGTGAAAACGAATGTCACCGAAAATTTGTATCTATTTTTAATAATCTCCTCTAGATGTGTCGTTGCAAACGTTTTTCAACGGCAGTTCTTTCAATCCAACGCGTTGGTGACGAGTGTATTGAATGTCTTTGCGACTAGCGTCAAACGTATTTTACAGAAATGGCACGGCGTTGTTACGCTGCCGCCGTACTAATAATGTCGGATTGCTGGTGCGCACAAGGGCGGTACCTCGAAGCGTCCACACTCAAGCCCTGAATCCCGCCGTTAACAACCGTAGTCCACCGAGTTCCGTCTGGCAGAACCGATGGAACCTAGCCAGGAGGGCATTTGTCGACAACCTGCTGAACCGGGTGACCAACTCGTTGTCTGCCGACCTTCGCAGACATACAGCCCGGCAGCTTATGTTCGGCAATTCCAGGCCATTTTTTGCACTAGTTGGAATGAGTCTGGCCTCCGGTAACGGTATGCTAACTAATGACAATCAACTAGAAGGTGTATGTTGGGAAATCAGAGTTAGTACTTGGTTTAAAACTATAACCTAGATAATGTTCATATTATATATGTACCATAATATAAATATTTTATTTGTACTCCCTTGATAGGAAGCAGTTGGGCGAATGCACAAGAACTTGACAGTTGCTGAACGTTTAAAGTTAAATTCATCTTTGGGTTTAAAGCAGTTTGAACTGGGATCTGTTGTTGCAAAAGGAAATAATGCTGTTGTATACGAAGCACGAAAAATAGAAGTGGATAAAGGTATATATCACTTTAATATAACAATTAAAAGCTAACAAGTATTTTGTAGATAGGTAATAAATTATGGTTTTGTGATACTGTAAATCATTTTATAGCTGGGATTTATCATATTTTTATTCTTTTAAGTAATAATAAAAAAAAAAAAAACATAATTATATCAAATACTGTTCTATTTGTGTATGATGTTAATAATTTAGTATTATTATATGCTTATTTACACGTAATACACAGTATAATATACTAAAACAAATTGTATAGAACACTTATTAAGATAATAAATGTTATTATAATAAAATTAATATACCTACCCATTTAAATGATAAAAATTAAAACTAAACATTTTTTTATATTGTTTTTAAAATATGTCAATATGTGATATCACCCTGAAGAAAATATGATAAAATAGTTATTAGTTATTTTTTTTTAGGAATATACCAGCAATGAAATATATTTAATTGGTTTTAATATTTTTGTGTGCATATTTCAACATGTTATAAATAAAAAGTTCAAAAGAAGTTTAAATGATTATTTGAATTTAAGCTTCACCCATAATTATTTTTTAAATATTATATTTTTGATTAATTTATTTAGGTAATTTATTAACAAATACTCACATCTAAATGTGTACTTAATAAAACCATTAAACTAAGAATTTTAAAAAACAAATAAAATAATATTTAAACAAATTCATAGTTTCAATTTTCCAATAAATAATTAAGAACCAAACATTTTTCTTTATTATTTACCTATTTTATATAGAAAATTTTAGTGAGTGGAACTAAAGATTATACCATAAATGTCTTATTTGTTTGTAGAGCACAAAGACTTGATTTCAAAACAAGAATCGTCAACTAAAACTTACCCATTAGCTATCAAAATGATGTTCAATTATGATGCTGAAAGTAATGCTATGTCAATATTACGTGCCATGAGTAGAGAAACTGTTCCATCTCGCTGTATACAACATAATACTTCTAGGCCAGATCAACAATGGCTTATTGGGTAATCTATACTTTTAGTTATTATTATAATTTTGTTTATTGTCTATTTAATAGTCTGAAAAAAAACTCAGTTGTAACATAAGCATCAAACAGAACCCATTAAATACTTAATAAATTATAATTAAATATTATTTTTATAGCTATGAACAAAATTTAATTATTTTACCTCCGCACCCAAACATTGTAACAATGCATTTGTGCTTTGCTGATTATGTACCAGAGTTGATAGATTCACATTCATTATATCCCCAAGCTTTGCCAACTAGAATAAATCCCGAAGGTTATGGTCGTAACATGAGTTTATTTCTAGTAATGAAAAAGTAAAGTATTTTAATGTACAAATGCATACCATTATAAAATATATTAAATGTTTTTTCTTATGCTATAGATACGACATGAGTTTAAAACAGTATTTATCTAAAACTCAGTCTCTGAAAATTAGAGATAGAATCCTTTTGCTTGCACAATTATTGGAAGCTGTTACTCACATGTCCAATCAAAATGTAGCTCACAGGTATGAATATATTTAAAATATTTAATAAATTAATAAAGTAAAACAAAATTATTAAAATAGTTAATACTCGTAATAAATATATATATATATATATATATAAAAATAAAAAATAAATAAATAAATGGTGTTGCTTGGAGGATTACGATAGGTGTATTATACGACCGGTTTCAAATTAAAAATTCATCTTCAGGTATATCACAAATGTAAAACGCAACTTATATATAATACACTTATCATAATACTCCAGGCACATATTTATTAATTTATTTATTTTTTATTTTTATTTATATATTTATTTACTATATCTCAAATATTATTTTTATATTTTATATCATTCAAGTGTATTTTTAGGGATTTGAAAACTGATAATGTATTATTAGATGTCTCTGAAGGTAATGATGTGTGTCCAGCATTGGCAATTACAGATTTTGGATGTTGTCTAGCCGATAAAGATAATGGACTTCATCTTCCATATAAAACAGCTGACACTGACCGTGGAGGAAATATAGCTTTGATGGCACCAGAGGTATACAACTGTGGTTTCAATTTTAAATTACCAAACATTAATATTGTTTATAATCTAACATTTTTTTTTTTAGGTCGTTACTGCTCGACCAGGTACATTTGGGTATATAAATTACTCAAAAGCAGATGTTTGGGCTGTTGGTGCAATGGCATATGAAATATTTTCCGGTAGTAATCCATTTTACAGTTATGAAAGAGGTAAACCACCATTGTTGCGCAACACAACATACGAAGAAGAAAATCTTCCTACTCTTGATGATGAAATACCATTAATTATTCGATCATTAATTCACTCACTCTTACGTAGATCAACATCTGAGGTAACAATGCTTAAATTCTTTCAAATTTATTTGAATTAATTGAAATACAAATATCATTTTTATTTATTTTTTAGTTATAATTTATTATTAATAACTAATTTATTTGTATATTTCTTTTATTAGAGGTTAGATGCATCATTAGCTGCCACAGTGTGTCAGATATATTTATGGGCCCCATCTTCTTGGTATACAAAATATGTAATGCCAACCAGTAATGAGGTATACGTATTATATTTAAATATTGATACTTGAAGCTTGGTTCATCTGGCTTGGGTGGCTTGATTTCTTCCATTCTTTTGGTTCATTCATTTTCCTCATTAAATTTATTTCAACTGAATAGAGTTATGAATAGTCATAATGATCTTTTTGACTTGATTTTTTCTATGTTAAATGACATCTGTTTGTAATGTACATTCTTTGCTGGTCTGATTATCCTTGTCAGTCTCCTACTCAGCAATGCAATGCTCATTCTTTTTGTGATTTTAAATCTGGAGATTACACTTTTATGAATAAATACTTTCTCTCATTCAATTCTGCTAAAACTTTATCTAATTATTCTATTAATAGTGTTGCTATAATGTTTAATTCTCACTGTAATTGATATCTTTGTTACTTTGTAGGTGTTTTGAAACCTAAATTCCCTTCAGGGGTTTCTCAGGAATGTAAGGATCTGATTTTAGGAAAAAAAGCTCATTTGTGTTTTAAGTACTCTTTAAAACTCCGGTCTACTTAGTAATTTCTGAACTCTGGGCTCAATGTATATGATGATCTAAGTTAGATTATAGATCCTACATGCATTAGTGGAGAAATTCAATTTCTGCATCTCTTAGAGATACTTTGTGAATCTAAGCAAAGCCCATCGATTCCAGTTTCTATTAATTTCCATAATAATATTTCTAATTCGTCTGTTTTCTACGTATTTTTATCCTTCTTTTAGCATGGCTATCACTTAGTCTAATGTTTTTACTGACACTAATTTAATTTTGCCTTATGATTTACCTTGGGATATATATTTTTCCCCGGGAACATTTTGTTTTTGATGGAATATTTGCGCCTAAAAACTTCTAATGATATAGATGATATTTCTGCTCATTGTTTCTATAGCTGTTAACTTACTTTATAATATCTGTTATTACATCAGTTTCTAAGTGGAGGAGTGTCCCCTAGTGCAGTGTTTCCCAATTTATTTTACTCACAGAACCTTTTCAAGAAATTTAATATTTTGCAGAATCCCTTTTTTTTTTCATAATTACATAACACAGACATATTTTTTGGATACTCAAATGAGTGGACTTTTGAAAAAAAAGTGAGTGTCATTAATACAAAAATAATAACAGCTATGATGAATTTTAAAATTTTATTTTGTTAATACCTACCCATAACAATATTATTAATGTACATTATACCAAAGCTTAGAACTTAATATTAATCTTTCATTATTTCAAAGATAGATTTAATGAGAAGATTAGAGTCTTTCGATAATTTTCTTTATTATTGTAATAAAATATAGAGATATTCCTGAAAGTTGAATTCATAAGTCTGGAGAAATATTCAATTGATTTCAAAACTTATTCTTCGTTTTTTTGTTGAAAATTACAATAAATCGCTAACTGTCTTTACGGATAATTCTTTGTAATCACTTTCCATGGCATTCTGGAACTCCTCAATTTTAATTATGAAAAATAATCAAATGGCACCTCACAGCACCCTTGGCACTTGTTCACAGAACCTTTGGGTTCCACAGAACACCAGTTGGGAAACCCTAGGGCCTAGTGAATGGAACATATGGTCTGCTGTTCTTGCTGTTTATTTTATTTGTTAACTCCATTACTTAATGGATTACTAATGCTAAAGTCCTTTTATTCGCGGATGATATTAAAATTTGCTTTGAAGTTAACTCTCATGATAATTGTGTTATTCTACAGTCTGAATTAGATAACTTTTCTTCGTAGGTCCAGCAACTATGAATGTCTCTTAATCTGGGAAAATGTCATGTTATGACCTTTAGAAGTCGATTTCCGATACATTATTAATACCAGCTTACTGATATTTCTATTAAGTGTGTCTTCTGTTATAAAAACCACGGTATTTATTACTCCCCGTCTTCATCTTTCAATTGTTATTTAAATATGACTATTTCCAAGGCCCTTAAGTGTTTGGGATTTATTAAGCGCTTCTCTAAATAATTCACCTTATTTCTTTGTCTCAGGTCACTTATTTTGTATTGGTTTGTTCCACTTTAAAATATGGTGTAGTTATCTGGTACACCTATTATGTGAAGAATCAATTACGTATTAAAAGTATCCAAAAAAGATTTCTCTCATATGCCGCCTATATTTTAAAGATTAATCATAACCTGCATGATTATTCAATGGCTAGTCAATCTCTTGATTTTCAAAACCTTTTTAGGTAGTGTCCAGTTCCATATACCTTGTTACCATACTAGGGATCATACACTTTTTCTTCTTTCCTTTCCATTCAACAAATTATAGCAATAATAATGTTTGTATCACATTGCATGCTTCGTAGTCTCAATATATCAGGCAGTTAGTTCTAGTCATACTTTTTTCTGTTATTCATACTATTTAATTGTAATTCTTCTCTTTGTTGTTCTGTAACTATTGTTTTAGGCATTATGTGGACGTTATAACCGCATTTACTGTCTCAGTCCAACTACCGCATATCATACAAAACCAATGCTTACACAGTAAAAATAAAACTAGCTTGATTTTAATTTTTGATTAAAATGACTTATTATGAAATGTATAGAGAACAATATTTTGGAGGGAATGTCATAGGGTTTTTGTATTATTCAAAATATACAGATCGCTATAAAAGATACAAAACCTTTATTTTTTTTATTTTTTAAATAGTTATAACTTTTTTAATAGTTCATAATTCAAAAATCACCTTTGAAATTACCTCCAAAATATTGTTCTCTATACATTCAATAATAGGTACTTTTACTCTAAACTCAAAATTAAGCTAGTTTTACTTATTCTGCGTAAGCATTATTTTTGCATATTACCCGGTAGTTGAACTGAGACAGTAGATGTGGGTATAACATCATCTTAATAAAATAAAATAATAATACTTATTCACTGAATTTTCAAATGTTTAAATGGCTTTGAACTTATAATAAAATTTAGACAAATTCATAACTAACTAAAGTATACAAACTATAGTTGAATATTAAATTGAATTATTCTGAAATATCATTTGACTCAATTTAAAAATAGAACTATCAAAACAAAAAATAAACAAATTTTCATATGATTCAATGTTCTAATTATGGTAATTGACAATTAAAAATTAATTGTATAGAAATACCTAAAGATTATAGTAAATTCCACCATAAACGTCACTAGTTTAATTTTATATTAAATTTTTCAGTACTCATTGAATTTAACAATAAACACATGTGAATGATTGCAATACCTATTGTCAAAAATATTTGATATTTCAAAATATAACAATTTAAGCACAATAACTCTTTGTAGTGACTTTTGATTTCAAAAGTTGTTTACAATAAATATTTATTGCCTTATACAAGCTCATATTGGTGGTAGAAATAAATGTTACAAAATAAATAAAAGATAAACTATACATACAAGAATTTAGTAGATAATTAAGAATTATAGTTAAAATAGATAACCTACTAGTTATTTCTAAAAACTAGTTAATTCATACACTAATAAAATTACAATGAAAAAAAATATAGTTCAATTGAAAGTAAACTTAGATATGTGTTTTAAATTAATGTATTATTCCAAACTAGTTAAAAATAATTTGTTTGAAATTCTCAGTCTTAAAGAGTATATTTAAAAAACATAAATATAACATGATTATAAACATTCAACAAGTTCAAGTGCCAACAAATAACAATATTATTGACATTTAGGTATATGTATGTCTCATGTTGTTGTACAAATTTAAACTTAAATATTGTATATTAAATGTTCTATTAATGGTTGTCCTTATCAATAAAAAAAATTGTTTGAAAAAAGTGTATAATTAATTTTCAATGGAATTCAGTGGAATTAGTCCGTGTCTGTATCTTAATCTATTCTTAAATAGTTAAATAGTTATGTTATACAGTTAATTTAAAAACGTATAAATATATTCTATAAAATTCTAATTACCTAAATAATTTAAAATTGTTTATTAGATTTTGCAATGGATGTTGTGTTTAACAACCAAGGTGTTATGCGAAGGAGGGACAATAATGTCAAGTGTAAACACCAAACAAAAAACTTATACAGAATATCAATTAATCACTACATTTTTGCATAGAGCAAAACTATATGAAATAAAAAATGCACTTAGTTGGATGCAATTAGTACATTCAGAATAAATGTGTATGTATATTTATTATTTATTTTATTATTGCTAATTTATATGTGATATTTTAATTTTAGATTGGTTTTATTGTTAAAAAAAATATATGGTATTTATCCATTTGTTGATTGTTGAATTTTTTGTTCATAATCTAATAAAAAGTAATAAGAGGTTATAAATAAATAATATTTCTATAATACTAAAATATTTCACTGTTACTGAAAAAGTCTATAAAAAATAAAATTGTAACATTGTACAGTTTTTTAATTAATCAATTATTGGTGGGAAATATAAATATTATAAAAAAATATCCAAACATAAAAATTACAAATTAAAAATGTTATCAAAAGAAAAATAATGTGATGTTTTAATAGGTGTTAACCTACTGAGCACTTTGGGAAGCATAGCAATATGTTATTAATATAATTATGTCGCAATAGAAAATTTAAAAAAACGGTCTAGGATAATTTGGTCGGGTGTAGTCACTGTTATAAGTAATTTAATGTATGCCAATAAGCAATGATAAACCATTGCTAACAAAAAAGCGATTCTGAGCAGAGTTCAGTTGATAGTTATACTATGTCATATTATGGTAAAAAAATTAAATAGGCATAATATATTTTCTTTAGTAATATTTGTTTAATGCACCAATTTTCCCGTTTTTCCCATGTGTTTTCCTGGTTTTTCACATTTGCTGAGAAAACTCTTGAGAAAATTTAAAACTGGCCTCTCTAAAGTACCTCTCCAAAGAAATTTCCTTTTAGGAAAATTGCTGTCATTATAATTGGAGCAAAATTGCTGGCAGAAAATTTGTCTGCAGAAAAAAAAATTGTAATATTTTACTTATATATTTTGTATATTTTACGTTTTTCCTCGGTTTATTTTCAGTTTTTCACAATTAATGAAAAAACTCTTGAGAAAATCGAAAAAATGTACCTACTCCTACCGATTTCCTTTCAGAGAAGATGCTACACTTAAAAATTGGAGCAAGATCTCTGGTAGAAAAGTTGTCCACAGAGAAAAAAAAATAAACATCTTTGTAAAACTTAAGCTTCTTCGCTCCATTCATAATCTAGAATTTAAAAAAAAAATCGTACTAGTGTTGAAACATAAAAATGGGGGAACTGGGAAGGTTATCCACTTTTTAACAGTGGGGTGACAATTGAACATTTTTCATGTTTGCACTTTGTCCCTCCAGTCTACACAAAATTCCAAATACTTATACGGACCATAATAATATTGATAATTGTAAAACAGTATTTGTTTCAGGCAGTGGGGGCGCGACTAATGAGGGTATGAGACGAGTGAGGTGCCGTCTTATCGACTATTTTCTTATTGCAATATAAGATGTATATAGGGCATAGGCTATACCACTATGATCATTTAAAATTTAACATTTTGTTCAAAGTGTAGTATTGATCAGTTTCAGAAAAATGTGGATACTTATCTCCTAAATATGTTTAAATGTTCTAATTAGTTACTTATAACTTGAAGTTTAACATCAAATAGTAATTTTAAAAAAATAACGTCATTTCGTTTTCTATTTTGGGAGTATACCTAACTATTATTCGTCTTTATGTATATTATTGAAATTTTTAAAATATTTGACTCGCCGATTTTGACGCCCAGAAACCGTCGCCACTGGTTACGAGCGGACAAATATTTTCGATTGTCATTAACGATTTCTCACCGTTATTAAACACATAATATTAACATATATCATAATAATGTAGGTACCTACAGCAAATGGCGTGGCGACAATATTAAAACAATATATTATAGTCGCACGACGTCGAGATTAATATACGTTACGTCATTTTCAGAAGCTAAGTAATAAAAAAAAAAAAAAACACAAATCACCAACATCTGTCGTGCCTATCTTCCCACAAGAGGGTCGTGAGACAGACCTCTCCGCGAGCTCGAGTATATGCGCGAGGCGTATATAACATTATATACATACGACATAATATGTCCCTTCGCCATCATTTAACATACTTTTTATGTCAACATTTATGTGATGTGGTATATAAAATATTAAGTGTTGTGCACAGTAGTTTTAGTATGCATTAGGCAGTGGCGCAACCAGGACTTATTTTCGGAGGGGGTTTTATGAATTTAAAAAAAAAAATTAATTTCGGATGGTGTTTGGTGGGGTGGTGGGAGTAAGGTTTAATTAGGTTTACGAGCAAAATCTTTAAATTGTTTGACTTTCATTTATAGACAACGCATATTGGAAAACAATTTAGACTCATATTAATTATGTATTTAAAATATATACTTCACTCATAAGTACATGGTGGGCCATTTAAATCTTCGAGATGTTTTTTGATAATAACTAAAAAATAAAAAAACAAATTATTAATTTTGAATAATTTTACGTTTATTTTAGACATGGAAATTTGTTCTGGTTACTTTTTAAAAATAATATCGTGTAAGTGGTCGCCTTCAGAATGAATGGTGTAATATGCTCGTTTTTGGCATTTCCCATCACTTATCGAAGTGTTTCCGGCTGAATAGCGGCCATTTCCTGCCATATATTATCTTTCAACGTTTCTAGGGTTTCCGTGGTTAGGTTCAGATTAAGTAAAATCTAGACTTCAAATAACCTTACAGGAAAAATTCTGAAAGCGTTTAGTCGGGTTATTGCGGAAGCCAGTCCAAATTACCATTTTTTTTTGAAATTAAGCGTCCGAAGAGACAAAGGACTCAATAAAGCAATCATGGATCGATGAGTATGAGCTGTGGCGCCGTCTTGTTGAAACCAATAATCGTTTATGCCGATAGCAGTCAGAAATGGAATCAAAATATCCGTTATCATGGCCCGAAAATGCTCTTTGTTGATGGATACGGCTGCCCCAGCTTCTTCGAAGTAGAATGGTCCAACGAAAATTCTGGCCCAAAAAGTCACGCGTTGATTGTTAAGAGGTTGTTTGTGGATTAATTGAGGGTTTTCATTGGCTTAGAACCAACAATTTTGTTTATTTATGGCTCCATTCAACCTTAAACACTTCAAAAAGTGAGGAGAAATGTCGAAAAAAGAGCACATTATGCCACTCGCTCTGAAGGCGACCACTTACATGGTATTATTTTTAGAAAGTAATCAGAACAAATTTCCAAAATAAATGAACAATTATTCAAAATTAATAATTTGTGTTTTTTTAAAAATAATATTACCAAAAACATTCCGAAGGTTTAAATGGTCCACCTTGTATATTAATAATAATAATTTACAGTTTAAGATTAATTTTTCGAGTAGAGTGCCTCAACATTGAGCACTGAATCTGGTTTAAAGTGGCCATTGCATTAAGTTTCTGCTGTCCTGTAGTGTTTCTTGAATATGTTTTTAGCCTCCTAAGTGTAGAAAATAATCTTTATGATGATAGTTGTTATCACTTATTCATACATGATGTTACAATATTATGTTTCCAATTGACATGAAAATCATACAACTATGTAAAATTCGTAAAAAACTAACAAACATATTTCAGAGGGTCACAACTCCCCCTCTAGTTGCACCTCTGGGCCATTAGGTACCTACGGTTGTCAAACCACGTGAAAATATATACAGCCATATTATAGGTACTACGATCAATGAACATTTTTTAAATTATTTCCAACGACCGGTGAGGTGGTTAACATGCGTATAGGATATAATCAGGGATGAGATCAATTTCAACTGTTTTTATTGTTGGTGTCAAAATGTTTGCAAACAATTTCAAATCATTATCAGGCCACGATTATGGACACTTTTTTTGAGTAGGGGCGGTCAAGTGGGGACATACCCCCTTTGTCTTCTTCATTTTTGCCTTCTCTGCCAATTATTAAATGGGGTCGGCCATCATTTTTCTACACCTCCATAGTATTTTTAAATACCAACTTAATATATTATGATGTTATTAAATGATTGTTATTAAATGATGTTATTATGATGTTATTACTTTGGTATTTTAGCGCTTATATTTTGTTTTTGATAGGCCAAAGAAGACGTTTTAAAAACAGTTGGTGTAAATACTCATCTTGCAACCCCCAAATGACGTCCCTGAATATAATTAATGTGTAATTTTAGTAAAACATGAATAAATTTGATAAATATTTAACGACGTAGTATGATTAAAAAGTGTTGCTCTAAGAACAGATACGGCTTACAGATTTGAAATGTTATTGCAAAAATAACCGTAAATTTAGTTTTGCGACTTGTCGATTCTTTTTTTTTTTTCAAAATGTGTATTTTCGCGTTTACATTAAGAATTTAAGAAAGATAAAATAAAAACAATAATATCGGACGAATTTTATTTGGAAATTTTGGAAAAAAAATCAGGTTTTCTGTTGTAAAGAGGAATGTTTAAAGTTTAGTATTTTCAATGAATTATTTTTAAAGTTTTGAATATAAACCTTAAAATATAGCATTTTTGGAATTAATCCAAAATGCGTTGGAAAAATTCCTGAAAATTTTCACTATTGAATCTTCGACGAATGGAGGTCACCGAAAGTCCGGTTTCGCGTGCCGAAGTTTAGGTTTACACTTGGGACACTGACTTTCTTATACCGGTATCAGGTTTAGACCAGCAGGTTGAACATAGGTTTTACACTGAGCTGTGGCGTATCCAGGAGGAGGGCTAATGTGGAGTCCTTTAGACCCCTAACCCACATTGGCCGTGTCAAATACAAAAAAAATAATATTAACTATTGAACATTGACAAATTATATTACTAATAAAATAATAATCATTGCACATTTCTATTACTTAATCAACTATGTACAAATACAAGTTGCCGAATACATAATTAGTATGTATCTGGCAAAACAATTTTTTTACAGTAGGTTTTTTTTAGCCCCCTCCCCCATTGAAAAATCGAAGAGTGCAAACCCGATTAAAATAATTATAAATATCAATGGAATCATTCACTCGATAGTATTGTTTATTTTGTACAAACAATAATCAATAGTCCGTGATGTTAAAAAAACTTTTTGTGAAATGTTCTTATCTTTATCGGCCAATCGGGTATCTGTTTCATGTTTAACTGGTGTTCCGACGGTCGAAATGTCGAATGGGATGTCGGTATGCCGTTAATTATATTTGTTTATCTTTTTTTTTTTATTATTGTGATTTATCGTTTGTATTTTTTCATACTATACAAACTATCACACGGTTAACATTCGGTATTATACTACAGGATTAGCACCGCACCGTAAATAAATAACTATGACGAAACGTAAAGGAATAATAAGATTTCGGGTAATTTTTTTTTAAAATATTATTATTATTATTATTATTTGGCCGAACATTTCGTTTCAAATAGGTATCACTTATATAGGCGTTCGTATGACGTAGTGTCGCAGTACAGTTTCGAGCGGAGTCACGCTGTGCCACATATATCATATTTTGTGAATTAAAAAAAAAATATGACACGTGAAAAAACGGCCGCCGCAGTATTATATATATGGTAACCAAAGAAAATGCTATCGTTCACCGACTCGGCGTAACTCGATATTATCGTGCGCTTTGGTTTCACGGCATTACGAATAGACGACAGTCGGCATCACCGTACATAATGAATTATAATATTATCTCGGAAGACGGTCGTAATATTATTAAGAGGACGCGATACGCGTTGCATTATTTTGCCGCCTCCGTCCTATTGCATACGCACGACACGGCAGTGGCGTATTTAAGAGGGGGGGGGTGAAGGCGATGGGGGCGATCGTCCTCCTCCCATCAATTCATTTGTGTAGATATTTGCTGTATATACAAAAATTTAATACTGCTGGAAAAGTGTCATCAGACACAAAAATAAAACACTTTATGCTAAGATAAATAGGGTAGAATATAACCTAATGTATAATTATTTAATGCCGCCCCCCCCCCACATGAAACTAAGTCAAATACGCCACTGCGACATGGCAAATTTCCGTTCTGTGGATTTGATTTGAGTTTCAATATTATAGAGCGAATCAAACTTGAACGAAAAAACGTATTGTCCGCGCAGTGTTTGTACGTCGGTTTTTTTCGTTACGGGTACTTGTGTGTGAAATATCACAGTTTAAAAACTATATGCTTATAATATCTCGTTTGACAATATTCAAATACCGGAAAAACTAACGTATATAGGACACCGATAATGTTTTCGGGATCGAGTAAAATTATTTTTGAATATCGTAAACACAAGTTTATATAGGTTAATAACTATATATATATAACTATAACTATATATATAGTCTATATTTACCTTGATTTTTGTTTCACGATAAAATTCTGAAAAGTATCGAATACCTTGTCCGTCCCTGAATGTTCTTGCCTTGATTGATAACGATTGGTCGATTCACTCTTAAATCATAACCAAAAGCGTAAAATTGGCTCTGCTGAACCCTGCAAATTTGCTATATGTGTGCGTTAGGGGGCGTATCCGGGAATATTTTGTAGGAGTTGCTCATCGGTTACAAATCACGTTACAACCTAACGAAAATTCGATGTTTAAAAAAAGAAAAACTAATTTAAAACAATAATTGAAAATTTTTCTGAAATTTTTTTCGGGGGTGGAGGGCTGCAGCCCCCTGTACACGCCACTGTCGTCCGCTTGTAATACTTGCACGAGTAATATAATGTATACTTCATTACTTCGTAAGGGTTTACACGGATTACCTTTGTATAGTCGGTGTATATACTCCGATATATATATATATATATTATACTACATAATAATAGCTATAATAGGTATACTACAACATTATGCATCTACTCGGCGGTCACAGGGATCACAATCCGACCGTAGAGCCTGTCGCGAGGAGATTTGCCCTCCCCCGGTATCTAATTAGAACCAAATGCCCGGAATCGTATACAGACTGTCCTGTACCTATTATATTATACTCGTGTATAATATCTCACGCGTGGCGTCCTGTACACCGCAATAATAAATAATAACAATAATTATAAAAAATATCGAATACATAATACATATTGCACATAATTTACATCTGCAGTACGTTATACAGAATGTTTCAGTGTACACGAACGGACAAACACAATAATTATTATTTTTTTTATACATGAATATATCTCCAATAGCTATTTAAATTTTTTTCGGACTGTGAGCAAAGCGTGGAATTATATTGGTTTAACTATGATGTGCTTTTTGTGTGTGTGTGTGTGTGTTTTCAAATCAGAAATCGTGTAGTATATAAAAATGTATGTTACGAACTTTCTTGTATTATTTTCGATCTAGTTGGTGCATTATTTAAATGAAAATGAAATTATGAATTATTTAAAAAAAAAAAACTTAAAAAGATTGAACATTAATGTATAATAGGTAATAGGACTAATAAATACCGAGTTACTATTGGATTTGTCAAATCGTTGTATACAGTCGGCTAAAACACTCTGTATAAATTAATACTGCCGGAGACGCACGCACATAAATATTTCGGTTCATTTTCAACTCATTAAACACGATATTATATATATTTTTAACGATACCCACTGTATATATACGGGACAGACATTGTTTTTAATGGTCTTCCGATATCTTCAGAGTGCGTTCCGTCCGCCTTCACCGATCCAATTAACTCACCACGCCGATGTGCAACTGTATACGTCAAATACATTGAAAAAAACGTCGTGATATAATTTTATACGTATAATATATGTATACAGACATTTTCCGTGAGCTCTTTACTTTGTTAAACAATTTTAATGACCAACAACTAATTATTATGAATATCGGATTTCCGAACAACTCCTATACCAAATAATATTATAATTATGTATACTCCTGCTCCCAATGTATAATATCCAGTGTAGATTAATTCTGTTTTTCGCAGTCGCTTTTTAATATTAGCGTATAATAGTATCAATCGTCCGTTGTCCATATTATTTGTAATAACCTCGGCGAGGCTCAGTATTCATAAAGAAATTAAATTAACCAATAAATACAATCCTCAACGAGTTTTTTTCTGTTATAATAAAGGATATTTTAGTTTTTTAACTCTGGAGTAATGAAAAAAATTACTATTGTCGTACGTAGGAAGTTAGAAATGTATAGGATATAATATCATAGGTAATTAAATCAATATATTGTTGAAAGCAGCGATAAATCATTGCAATTGAAAAACAAATCTACAGACTGGAATATAGTATTAATCGGGTTTTTTTTTCCACTTGTAGCCAAGGTAACCCAAAAATCAACAAAACCAAAACTAACGTACATTTGAATCGAAACTGACAGTATAAATTATAATATACAAATTTAGAAAGTATAATTTTTGAATTCTAACGAAATCGTTAGTTTTAAACAGTTGATAAGAGTACGCATATAAGTATAATTTTTTTTTATTTGGTAAAGTAAATTACAATCTATAAGTATGCACATTCAGCAATTGAGATAAAAGAATATGAGTAATGACATTGAGTATTTAGAATATGGGAAATTACCAAATGGTAACACCTAGCTAAGTATAATTCAAACATTTTACTTTTCAAATTTGTACGGTTCAGATTTCGACGTACATAAAAGAAATTGGGATTCTAAATTCATAAGTTCCAAATTTGTGTATTCCTGACATATGTAATTTCCAGGTTTTTATGTGCCCCCCTTCTTCGTTACACTTGGAATCTAAAAATAAACTTTTATCAAACTATAAATGATTTTTATTAAAACGAAGGTTATTTTTTGGTAATTTGGTATCTACAATAAAAAAATTATACGTTTTTTGTCTATTGACCCTGCAATATAATAATATTATATTTTAATCATTTTATCGAATTTCATTTTAATTGCAATCGATACATTAATTATGTTTATTTTTATACGCGTATATCTACGTGAGAAATTTTTTTTTCGTATAATATATTATATTCACATTGGCACAAGTCGTCTATACAGTGGGCACCTACTTATACTATTCATATTATATTATGAAGAAATGGCGTGGTGTTGATAAATTTAGCACTTTCCGGGATCACATTAAAGGCCCACAGGAAGTCAACATCATCGACTACGTCCGGTATATAATATTTTGTCCCCTACTCCTCTTTTAGCATAATATTATAGTCTACGCTTTACTTTACACACACATACGCGAAATGCAATCGATTGATCTGCCCCCGGGAATGGTGAGACGCGAATGTATATTTTTAGACGCTATTACTAATCCGAAGGCATGTGAACGGCCTCCCTTCCTTCCTCCTCCCCCGAAAGATCGCCAGACGGAGTTTTGCAGTAAATATCGAAAAAAAATTGTCCAAGCACGTTCTTGAAAAAAAACAAATAGTAAAATAGTAAACTTAATAGAAAAATATATTTATATATAGTATAATATACACTGCACAGAGTGATTTTTGTACAAAAAAAAAAAAAAGTAATAATAATAATTGTAATAAAAATCAATAAAAAATATCTTAACGTTTTAAAAGTATAAAAAAAACTACATCATAATATTATATATGTATAAAAATAAATATGTATTTTCATATTATCTTATAAATAAATACCTATATATATAAAATACATATTATAATAACGCGAAAGGAAATACTTGTGGTTGCATATTATCAAAAATAATTTTCGAGGGCAAAAATCCCGCTCTCCTCCCCTCTATGTTCCCTGTAACGTTTATAACAATCCGCGGGTGCGCGTGAAAAAGGTGTTAATGTTTCAGAACTTTTCGGTAGAACAAAAATAAACTTCAACTGAAAACGCAAGATCAGCATTTGAACAGTTTGCTATAATTATGTTTTAACGTTCAAAACTCGGGTGTTTTTATATAAATTATGTAAGAAAAAAAAAGGGACTTAACTTATTATGTACATTGATTTAATGAATATTGTTCAGTAACTCGACTTAATTGACACTGGATTCAGGAACATAATATAATATGGGTTAAATTGACTTCAATTTTCTTATCACTAAGCATTTGAAAGGTGCATTATAATATATAGTTAATTAAATCACTGCAGTACGCGGCATAACTTAAGACGGAAAAATCACGACTTATCCTAACCTAACGCACATTGAAATATCACGTTCAATATTAGAAATATTGACTTGACATATTATCTTATACGAAAAATAGAGATTTGGTTTTGTTTTGTTTTTTTTTCCTGGCGTGTACTCAATTTTTACAATTTGGTGACTTAACACGTTTGTCACGAGCACCCGCAAATTTCAAATGAAAATATTTTTATTGTTCGTCATTCTTGATTGACGTTGTTCCATTCACCTTCCATTCTCCATACGCTGAACGCGTAGCTAAGTTGTTCGTGAGCGACGTACGTGCAGGAAGTACCGGAGGATACTTGTTCTGAAAAAAAAAATACAAAATACCTTTTATCAATCGTACGGAAATATTAGGCGCTTTTAAATTTATCGCCTCTCTTTTGAAGCAAAATCCCTTGACGCCTTCGTATTTCAGGCCAAAATACCGGAATTATTATTACGCCTTAAAAGGGTACGGGAAAGAAGAAAAAGTGATGTCTGTAATTGTAAAATTCAAAAAATAAATAAACGCAAAAACGTGTTTTATTGATAAAAATTTAAATTTAAAAGCATAACCAAAAAAAGAACTTAATATCGTTCCATGGATGATGAAGTTTATTGTGCGCATCATATACGAAAACACGCTCGTCGCCCCCTAGCGGCCTAGCCTCAAAGAGCTCGGAGGTGAAAATTCGGGGGGAGAGGGCTCAGAATCGTTTTTTCGGTAGCAATGGTTTATCGTTGCTTACAGATATACATTCAATTTCCATTTAAGTCCTACCTTCCCAACTTCCCATCTAGTAGCCACGTGCGAATCATGTCCGTCTTTTTTAAAAATTTTTGTGTACCTCTAGTTTATGTTTATTATCAGTCAGAACTGAGAATGCACCTAATTTATTTTTCAAACTTGTGACAAAACAACTGATTAATTATCAATTTTCAAGCCCCCCATTGAAAAATTCTGCGTACGCTAATGCTTAACATTATTGAACGCCTGAATTCAACAAAACATTATTATAAATCATTGTAAGAGCAAATTACATAAGACGTTTTTCCACACAATAATAATACCTTTAACAATGCCAACACAAAAATATAAACCGTACTGTAGCAAATTATTTTTGGCCTTAACCATAACAATATTACAATAACGCACGATAGCACATTTGATAATATTGCATTAAATCGAAATATTTCATTGGAATTTTAACTGAAAAATTAATAAACCCCTGAATTTTAATGGTTTCTTTATCTGCCACACCACAATGCAATTATGGGAATATAGAAATTAATTAATAATTTTTTTGTACCCATTTCATTTGTAACTTCGGACATATGTCCTAAGTAGACATTTTATTTTCATTTTAAATTGAATTTCAATCGTACGGGTATTTACGTCAATATACTTTATTTAATATGGGCACAGACGTCTGGTTCGATTATTTCAATTGATTCCTAGTTTAAAATAGGTATTATCATTGATTTATAGATAGACACTATCTATAAATAATGGTATTATTATAAAATTACATTAACCAGTGGGTTCAAGAAATGCAATAAAACCGTTTGAATATTATTAGTCATAACAAAATTGTCTAATAATAACGAATAAAATGATAATACAATAGTCATAATATACTTCGATATTATCCTGCAGTTCAGATAATAATTCTCTAATATTCAATAATTCTGAGGAAAATCATTCGCTGCAGACTAGATTAAGGAATCGAAACTAATCATTTTCACCATAAAAAACGCAGAACTTACATTGTTGGTTTTTCGATATTGTACAAATACGAAAATGAGTTATTATTGATTAAAAAACTGATCATTTTAAGCGTTTTAAATCGTAATTATTGCGGAATGGAAAAACTAAAATCAACGTTGCACAGTTAGTGTTCTCTTTGTTTTACGGAGGAAATTTGGTTTCTGAACACCATGCGTTCACAGCCCAAGTAGTTTTTTGTCCGCTCGAATCGGTTTTTTCGTATAGTATTTTAATATTTATTAACTCCCAAAAGAGCAATAAGAGTGTACATGAACAAATAAAATCAAATATAATTTAACTCAGTAAATTAATTATTGATGCATGGAAGAAAAATAAATACAAAGTATAATAAAAACGGTAATCGTATATCTTGTATAACTGAATACCTATCTAATAAAACTTGTTTTTTTTCCTTTCCTATATTTATTGAAAATCCATGTATTTCTAGTTCATTAAAACTATAAGTTTGAGAACGAAATGACCCGTAAATGTAATATTGGATCCGCTGTAAAAATTTGGAACCAACCTATTTCTTCAAGGAAATCGGGACAAATAATATCATTATTTAAAATTCTTCAAATAAATGATGCATTATTATACTTACATCTGGAGGAAAGTGATTACATACGCAGTTTCAAATCAAGTTCCTTTATTAGGAAAAGTAGCCTAAACTTAAAAGATAAAATGTATCTTAAGATGTATGATTGAATATTATTTAAACGGCTTATAAGGCCAAGCTCGGACGGATTCTAAATTATTGATCCATACTCCAAATTAGAACGAACAAGATCACAAAAAAAAAAAAGGATGATTTGTCACAAATTACGCAATAAATACTTATGATAATAAACACGGGACTATTTGCGAATGTATTTTGAATATTCGAGTCAATACAATTTTATTTTCCGAAAACGACGTAAAATTGCCTATACACAGCCCCTTAAACACCGACGGTGGCACAGTCGAACACTTAATAATATTTCGATATTCAACATTAATTCACGGAAACGTTTTGTTATAATGTTGAAAATACGGTTATACTACACAATGTGTTTAATTCTAATCGGCGAAAATATATGACAATATCGTTATGAGATAGTGAGAAAAATGATTTACGATCGCGGGTAGGTTCATAGGCGGAAATATTTTATTGTATATCAAAGCCGCTCAATACGCTTTCAAAAATTTTGTTGATGAAAAACCTAAACGTTATTTAATTTAGTTTTAATTTATGGTATAATCATTGTGTGGTAATGCAATTTGAATCATTTACCTAATAAATAGAAGTGTAATTTTTATAATCTCAGTGGAGCCCATTACTCATATTTTGTGTATACAATTCAAATAAATAAAAAAATATACGATTAGGTATGTAATAATAATTACCATTTTTTTGTTTAACAATTACTTTAAACATTTCATAATTTAATTTTAATAACGAGATTTAAATTAAAAAATGTTGATTTGATAACGTTATTAGAATTTCAAAGAAAAACAAAGAAACGAATATTTCTTTACAGTAATAACAACTAGTTGGCATAGTATTGCAAATTTAAAAAAAAAATATCAAATTGTACAATGCACATTCGTAGATTTAGTTATTAAAAGTTACCGTATAATAATATGTACATCACCTATACATTTATTATTTCTAGTAGTGACCAGTGACCTCTGACCATTTAACACTCGGTATATTTGAAGGGATAATTTTTCTGCTTATATGTTTTGAGGGGGCTCAACCTCCTTAAAGACCCCCGATTTTCGACTATAGTAGTTATAGGTTTTAGTGATCTTCGTGTACCTTGTCACGTTGTTCGACTACCATAAGGCAATATCGTTATCGACTACTATACATAATATTGACGAAAATTCAAACATATCTCTGTATCTCTGTTTTGTTTCCATTCAAAATGAATACAGCTCTAATAATATTATTGGTATAATATTTCACCCTGAAAAATGATTAACAACATTGCCGGATGATTGTATAAAGTTTATAATATAATTTTTATTATATTTCATAGTGTATATTTAAATATTCAACCTAACAGGGTTTATATAGATATTTTATGCATTTGTAAAAACCGATTTATTAAGCATGGGTCCCTCTGTAATTGAAAATTATTGCCGCACTCAACAAAAATAGACATTTAAATTAAATTACTGGATTATTTTTTTTTATTTTTTCAAATATCTGTTGTATTTATAATACCTATACCTATATAAATCATCATTTGATCTTCTTTTAATTTGAAAATGCGCATAATATAATATTGTTTACCTTATCTCGATCGCGGTTTATAAACAAAAACCGAGTTAAACGCATTAGTGATATTATATAATATTGTTTATCGGAGAGAACAAATTTCGGAATAATGCCAGGGATATCGAGTTTATTTACGCATATATTATATTATATAGTACATTCATTTTATCATAAATATTTTTTATTGTAATAAGATATATAGATTTGTGACAGTGTCGTACGAAAAAAATTATTTTTGTTGAAATACAACAGCCACATCAGCAGTAGAACGATATTAATTTGTTCGCATTATTATTATATTTTAAATCCGTTACGTATATGGTTTAATTCAAACGCATTCAAATTTTGATTTTTATATTATTACAGTACACCGCATGCATAAAATAATAATATTTACCATTATTGTGCAAGTACTTTTTGGAGAAAATCAAAGAATTACCTTGGAAAATTGTTTACTAAACGATTGGAACTAGATATTGGGAAGAAAAATTTTTCACAGGCAGAAAAAATAAATTGTAAAAACAAAACACAGGTATATTGTAAAAAAAACAGTACATTTTTCGCTGGTCGGTACGCTCAGCGTCTTAAACGGTTTATCTGTCGTCGTTATACGATTTAAATATACTCACACTATAGACTACAATAGCTTCAGGGGAAATTTGTTTGGAAAAAATGAAAAATTTCTTGTTAGTGTTTTTGATCTCTGAAATGTAGAAACTATGGGCAATCTAGACAAATTGTTTAAATTTTAATATTGCCGAACAAAAATCGCCGTGTATATGATGTAAAAATATTTTTATGAGCGTTTAATCAAAAGAGTAATTCCCGCGAAAACTACAAAAAAAAATGGTCCAGGCTTAGAAACTCTAAGAATGTCGAAAAAAATGTTACAGATAATAAAACAACGAGACAGCAGTAGATACATTATGGAAAACGGACCATTTTTACTACTGGAAAAAAAAAAGTAAAAAAAGCACATTTTAGTAAAAGAGTTAAACTAAATACATCACAATATACTGATAATCCAAAACGAAATAAATCAACGTTTTATGTACAATTCTAAAAAATCCCACGTCTAGAACTTTGACTTTATAGTATTGCCTATGCTGGTATACCTATTGGTATTCATTATTTATACACGAGTTTACGAACAATATCTTGTCTATTTTTCTTTCGTATATCGACAAATAAAACAAAATATTATAACAACGTTATCCCTCTTTTTGTTTATTATGTTACATAGAATCTGTAATGTATAGATGTTGCATACTACATGAATATATGCTTATATGACACAAGAATCGAAAACCGTTGAGATAATAAACGTAATATTTTAGGTTATTCTTCTCCCGGTTCTCTTTATATAGTACAAAATCATAATATCCCAAATCGTGTGAAACGTGACTTTTTTCTCGTTACACCGTGTTACAGTGTATAATAATAATGGACCGCATGCTGTATTTATAAATATGTATATATTTTTTTTTTCTTATATTTATTATACATTATTTCGTAAACCGTTTGTGACACGAGTAAATAATAATAAGGGACGAAACAGCGGATTATCCTATTGAACGACAACTTCGTCATTATATATATTTATATACTGGACGTAATATTATACAATACGCACGTGCTGAGGAAACCGCGGTACTGCACGTTTGGGGTATTAGAAATTAGAACTACGGATTAGAACAGATCGTATTACCTATGTAGGTACCGATAATTAAGAAAAATCTACCGAAATTGCTCAGATTATTACGGAATTATTGGAAACAGTGTTTCCAAATGAAAATATGCCGGTCATTTTTTAATTTTTAAAATTTGGTTTTTCTAATTAAGCAACTGTATTTGTGAGTATCTAAAAGATATTAATATGTATTGGTGAAACATAAATATTGATTTTACTCTCGCAAAATATGCAATGCGATATTGATAAAATCATATTGTTGTTTAATAGATGACAATTTCATATAATAGTTTGTATTATTTAAATATATCCAGTTTAAATAATTTATTTTTGTAATACAACACAACACAATATTATAAAATAAGAGTCTAATGATGTTATTGATAATTTTAACAATACGATACCTGCTAAAATATTATTATTATGATTACAACGAATATAATAAAATAATCCCCAACTAAAACCGATTGACTCATCATTTTAATATATTTTTTCACCGAGTTTGACGTATAGTATGATATAATGATAAATATTTCGATTACATTAGAGCTGCATGATTATTAAAACAACTAAATTTTGAAATTAAAAATTGCCCCTCTTGACCGGCATATTTTCATTTGGAACCACTGTGCGGCGTAATAATTGTATATTTGTATTTAACGAAATTCGCAAAAACTATCCGCCGTGAATAACAGAGCTCTGTTATTAGAGTCAAATTTTCCCTTAGCTGACTTGCCGCCGTTATAATATTGCATTTTTTTTTTTTCAATTGATATAAAATATATTTACGTTTGCCAGAGTTTTCTTATTACATTTTAGTCCCTTAGGAGTATTTAAAACCCGGCATTTCTTTTGAAAACGTGAAATTTGAGCGCACAAATAGTTGGATGGGAGGTTGAAAGTTGAAACCCAAAAAGGCACATACTCAATACTTGCACCAAAACAAATTTTCATATTATCGAATCCATTGGGGGGTCTGTACTATAGGGTTATACAAAGCTAAAAAAAAACGCTTCTTCCGCAACAATATGGTGAAATTCAATCGAAATGTTATCACTGTAACCCGCCTAAAAAAGGCTTATAATATTCCCGAGTTTGGCTCATTTCACCTGCCATATCGAAAAAAGGTTTGTATCTCTACTTGTCCAAAGAGATTAAAGCGAGATACTTACGATTTTTTTCATTGCGGCATGCGATTCGGTCCAGACGGGGTCATTAAAAGTATCCAAACGTAACAATACGCAATACATAATAATTAATTTATTGTATACGATAGACGCAATACATAGGTGCAACAGTCCCTATATCAGAGATGCCGTGTACAGGGGGCTCCGGGGCTGCAGCCCTATCCCATGAGCTTTATAAGGCGGAGTTTAGCCATCTACGGTACTCATATATTATAAAAAAAAAAATCAATATTTGTCATGCACATCATCAAAATACTAATTTTATTAATAACAAATTAATTGAGAAAGATAAACATTTTTTTTTTTTTTTTAGTATTGATAGCAGAGAAAAAAAAATGTAAATTTTGGTAATCTATCACGAACTCGTGCAGGTTAAATGGTGTTTGGAATTTTTTAATTTTTGTCTTGTGGTTTTTCATGATTTGCTAATACCATTGAAATGTTATGGCATACAAAACAACAAAAAACTATATAATTTAGTAATTGTTCAACGAACAATCTAAGAAAAATAAAAATAAGAAATATATGATGAAATTTAGGTGAAACTGTACACGTGTTCATAAAATAGCGAGCCCCCCCATGGTATTTTCAAAACCTCGCGCCCCTGCCGATGTTATCGGGGGATAATATTTTAATGAACCCACGTAGAAATATCGTGATAATTTGTCCGGCGACATTGGCGAATCAATTGAGATCGTTTTTTCATGTAAGTTATTGCAGTGGTTTTTATTGCAATTTCGATAGACGCTGCAGACGTAATAATATATTGTTTATATTTTATTCGATTTATAATCTTGCATAAACCATTATTGCCGCAAACAGTTTTGACAAGTATACTTATAAAAATACATTTTTTTTTTCCAAGACTGCCAAGTATCGGAATGCAAACTCGACGACGAAAATTATTTATATGTGTATGTAATTTTACGCGAAATAATATTATAATATAATATTATGTGACTGTTGCGAGCACTGAACACAATCGTTTTTAAATCCGTGTGTAATATATTTTTGTCACGATTATTATACGGAGAAAAAAAAACCATCGTCGCTATATTGAGTCAATTTTCCAAACAGCAAATATTATTTTTCTAATATTGAATCCAGCGCAACGGATTTATATAGTTTTGTAATGTTATATTAAACATATTCAATGGTTATAGCCAAAAATTCTATTTTATAACCTTTGTAATTATTTAAAAAAAAAAAAAAAAATCAAGTAATTTATACTGGTACGTATCGACAATATAGGTTTGTGTTGATGTTTAAAAAATAATTATTCTTGGTGTCATAACAGTTTTAAGACCTGCCAAATTGTGACGCGGTACGGGACATTTTTTTTTAGGAAATATCTACTGCGTGTCCCCTCCGATAAAAAAAAAACCCCGTCCTGTCTACTTTTGGATTTTTACAGGCTGACCCAATCTCCCGCCGGTGAGATTATTTTATCTACTCGAAATCTACTAACTTAATCATTTACCAATTCTATTTTTTACTGTACGCACACGCAGTAATCGAAATCGTACTCTATTCTAGGGTGTCCAATAGGCGTGCGTCCATTTGGACACAAAAAAAAAAAAAAACGCCTAGTAATATTATGTTATCGTGAAGTTAACGCTTACCTATGGAGTGTTGGGAATCTGAGTCCGCGTGTCCTACCGCGGACATTTCACCGCCGTCCGTGTTGGCCTTGTGCAACACTTGGTACAAGAAGTCGATGTATCGCGTGGCCAACTTTAACGTTTGAATTTTCGACAGTTTGTCGGACGGCAGGGTGGGAATGATCTTCCGGAGCGACGCGAACGCTTCGTTAAGACTCTGCGTCCGCTGCCGTTCTCGCACGTTGGCCATCACCCGTTGACTTTGCATCTCTTCGGGCGTTTGCGGGGACCGTCTCCTCGACTTCGATGGCGCTTGGAATTCTTTGGATCTCGACGTCCGTTTTCTGCCTATAATGTAAAATACAACAACATATAATCTGTTTATCTGTTTTAATATTATATGTATTTATGCTGCAGGGACGGCGTCTTCGGGTTGATTTCACGGTTAGTAACGGCGGCGATGGTGGTAGTGGTGGTTTTGGTTGTGGGAGTGAAGTATTAAAATATTTGATAAGACGATTTTTTTTTCTCAAATTGGTAGTTAAGAATAACTTTTACTCATAATCTGATAGCTCCGTACACTATGAAAATTATGTAATAATATATTCAGTGGCGGATCCATGGGGTGACCGAGGGGTCTGAGCCCCACTTTGACAGTTATATTATATTTGTAGTTGTAATAATATGAGTTAATAATAATTGTCAATCGTCGTTCAAATTGCGGTTAGACCAATTATTACGAGTCGATTATATTTTTCATGTTCGAAATTCCTTTCCCCGATTTTCCGACGTTTTCCCCGATTTCACCAATCGTTAAGAAAACCAATAGAAAATTAAGTATGACCCCCTTGCAATAAACTTATCTAAACAAAATTTGCTACCTACCATAAAAAAAAAAACGTCTGCAACTGTTGATCAGAGAAAGATTTCTTGTAAAAAAGTGACTCACTGCAAACGGAAAAGCCATCATAGACAATCCTAAAAATTAATCCTAACTATGCTCAGAATGTAAAAATATAAAAAAATAATAATATTCAGCTCTTTTACACAAAAGTAACCGACAGTCTCGAGACCGGAGTTGCATCTGTTTGCGAAAAACTGGGGTTTTAAAATCGTATTTTGCGTTTTCTCAAAACTATAACAATATCTCGTCCGTTTTCCATCTTTTGAAGTATGGAAAACCCAAAATACTTATTATGTTATAGCACAGAAACATTTTACTTGTGATTTGTAGAAAATGTGAAAATAATATAGAAAACCGTTACACGATATAAATCGATACGGTAACCGATACCGGGTTTTCCAATTATTGGTGTTAATCTTCAGCTATATGACGTTAAATTACCCGGTTTTAATAATAATAAATATTTGGCATGCATATACCAGTCACACCAATATTCAACGGAAGAGTGATAATATACGCGTATTGGTTATTACCTTTCTTCGGTTCCGCGGAGTCTTGGAGTTCCAGACCGGGAGAACTGCTGCTGCTACCTCCGACGCCGCTGCCCCCAACGCAGACGCCACCTCCGCCACCGACGCCGCCGCCGCCGCCACCGCAATCATCGTATTCCGTCTTGACCACCACCGGTCCGTAATCGCCGTACGAGTATGCGGGCGCGTTGCAGGCGAATTGCTGCAAGTCCTGCGCCGTCGTACTGTGCCAGCTGTACGGCGACATGAGATAATCGCCGTTCGGCTTGTACGAAGAGTCGGAGTCCATCATCATGATTATGGTGGTGGCGGTGGTGCGACCGCTGCGGGTTGTACTGCAGAAAGTGCTCGTGTATAATATCGTACAACAATATTATTATTACCGTCGTAGCGTATTTACTGTATGCGACCCGAGTGTGTACGGAAATACTGTAATATTGTTATTGGTGCGAGATATAATAGTGTTGTGTGCGGAAGAATCGCGCGCGAGGTCCGTATCGGAATCGCTGTGCGTGCACCTATGTACGAAGTCGACGATGTTGTGTGCGTGATGTATATACGTGCGTGGACCTCCGCGCTGGAGTGTGCGTGTGATGTATTTTTTTTACCGCCGAAGGGACTGTTGCAGCAGAGGCGATCTCTACAGCGGCGGCGGCGACAACGACAACGACGACGACCAAGAGATATGGCGGGTCCTTGAACGTGCTCTAAATTAAGAACGATACCGGGCCCTGTGGGGGGCGGTCGGAGGACGGTGGCCGGGAGGAGGTGTTACATACGCGCGCTACCCCCCACTCCGCGTACAGTAATACGCGTGCATGTATGTGTGTGTGTGTGTGTGTGTGTGTGTGTGTGTGTGTGCAGTGTACAATATTATAATGTACAGGCCGCCGCGCCGCTGGGTACATCTGCATCGCGCGCGCGGGAGGAGCCTCTATTGGACCTCGCCATGATTGATGGCCGTCGCGAGACACCCGGCTTCTCGTATCTTGTCTGAACCGCCGCCGCCGCCGCGCTACCCTTAGGGACCCGCGATGCGTGCAGCAGCACAACACTGCTGCCCACCCTACCCCAGCTGCCGCCATTCCAGACGCACACCGTGTCCGCACCGAACGCGTATACAATATAATAACGCACATATATATGCGATATGTATAATAGAGAGACAACTTCCTTTTCGTTGTCGTACGACGCCGCACCGGTTTTCGTATATGACACTGCGCGCCAACAATTGGTTCCTAAATCGGCCGTGCGCAGCATCATTATATCGCACGGCCTTTACGGAAATACCTACGCGTCATCGTACATTAACGGAATGCATTCGTATACGTGACGCGTACAGAGGCGAAATTAAAATGGAACCGGAGGAATCATCCGAATTTTTCCCGAGTCAGTCAAACAGAAGTCAGGAATGCCGAAAAAAAAACACATTTGGTTAGGTTAGATTAAATAACTATGCAATTGAGAGAGCAAAAATAATTATGATTTTTTTTTTTTTTATAGTCATACCTAGTTATTTTTCATAGTAACAATAATTCGTAGAACATATATTTGAAATAAAAGTATTATGGCATTAAAACATTACCAATTACAATAATTAATTATTTAACAAATAACTAATTATTTATTGTAATTGTTATTTCTTTTTTTTTTTTGTGGGTAGGGATTCTTATTAAGATTTGTAGATTTATATATATTGTATATACTGCATGTGAAATAAATTATTGGAAAATTTCATCAATGGCGAATAAATGTATTTCATTGTTACCTGTGCCTAGATAATGTAGGATATGAGTGAACACCAGGTAGACCAATCGGTGTTATTTTGTCAGCCATCTTTTCTTTTTACACCTGACCTCAGGTGTCATAACTATTACTATACGCAGGTATTATTTGTCCAATGACCGCACACATTTTCGAACCCCTTACACAAAAATATCGTTAAAATGGTTTTTGAATATTATACAAAAGAAACCCCCGTGCCGAGGGTCAAACATTTGAAACATTCGGTCTTTGTATTATAAATACGAATAGTATGTATTTGTATAGCAATACAAATACCTACACACATGTTTATATATATTATATAGTATGAGATTATAACCTCCGGTCACTCTGCGCAGTATGATATTTATAACTAAGTAATATTTTCTCTCGTTTACTTCTGAGAAACGTTCCGTTGCAGGTCAAAAGTAACCCTAAAACTGACCTTCGCGTCGAGAATCTAAACGAATAAAAAAAAAAATAAAACCCGAACCACATTTGGTGATATAATTGTTGTAAAAATAATATAATAACATAAAACTGAATAAATAATATTAGGTACTTGTATTAGTTTATTGATACATTTTTAATCGATTTTTGTGTAAATCTTACACTTATTCTATTCGCATAGATATTTAAATAAATACATAATTATATAATAATAAGCTACAGTTTCATTAAATTTCAATATTGCAAATATTGTATAAATAAAATAAAACACCTTACATATTATTATATAGGTACGTTTCACCAATATTACTCATTATATAAGTATTATTATTTATCCTTGACACGTTCGTCATCATCGTCATCCACATATTCATATTCAGAATATGATCCTGTAGGTTCATTACCATCTTTGACAACCTGTGGATGATTTTGTTCAGGCTTCTTGGGCACGTCTTTTTCTTCGCCGGAATTTCCATCATCATCATCGACGGATTCTTCTGATACTTCGAGTACTATTTTATGATTTGGTACTTCGTCATCCGTGTCGCTCTCATCTTTTCTAGATGATAGGTGTTTAGTATTTAAATTTTCAGGATTATTATTTACGACACGTGGCCTTCGTAAACGTTTCAAAAGATCTTCGCAATCATTAGACATACTTGCGGGTCTTTTATTTTTCATTTCTTTTAATACGTCTACTAACGGTTTACGGAGCAACAGATTATAAAAGTATTTTAATATTGTTATATTTTTGAACAGTGAGGCTTTTAGATTTTTCAAATCGTGTTCTTTTATAAACGAATATTCCTTGGTAATTTTAATCAAAATTTTTCTCCAAATCTAAACACATTAATTAAATTAAATCACATGCAGATAATACAAATTTTAATAATTTAATTATTATATAACATCGTATTAAAAAAAAAAATACCCTATTTTTTTCGTGTAGTTCATTTAATTTAGGCGCCTTTGGTCTGTGTATATAATTGGACGTTGATATCTATATTTTCAAAATGGATTATAGTGAGAAAGTGTTATATTTTATCATAAATTGCTACAGTTTAATGATTATCACCACTGACTCCATGTAAAAATTTACTCAATTATTGTATTTGTCCTGGTGATTTTATGATCTGTTATGTTTAGACAGCATCATATATAATAATAATAATAATAATATATCGTAAAAATACAATACTAATAATATATTTTAAGAGAGTATTATGGGGACAAAGCCCCCTACGGGTACATAAATCATGATAATTTGTGTACCCTTGTGCGTTTCTACCAAGTGCTTCTTATGTTACCACTATTTTTTATTATATAGTATGAAAAATATAAATCAAATAATATAATATTTACTGTATTTTGAATGAGATTGTTATTACTCAACGATCTTTTGATTTGATTGTCATTCAAATCACGACCAATACCATCAAAAACGAAAATTGTCGGCGGTGAACATTTACAAAAATCGTCTTCACAATAACCAAAGTCAATCCCTTCGGTAGCGTAACAAGAAGCTCTGCACGCACTCTTAAAACAACTTCTACAAACTATACATTTAAAACAAAATTTATTTATTCATTCGCGTTTTCAAATAGAATATCTACTATTTACTACACTAATCATTTGCAATGGAGTGCCCAGAAATTTTCAATGATAGAGATTAAAGAGAGAAAATAAGAGAGAGAGAGAGAGAGAATAAAGCGAGAGATTGTAAAAAAATAATCCAAAAAAGTCAATTTTTATTAAATAAATCAAGCTTTTTTCCTAGTAATTTGGCTAAAATTTTTAATTTCAAAATAAAAAAAACTGTATTTTGGGGACGGGTGCAGCCACTGTTATAGGTGGGAAGGTTGGATACAGAAGGGAATTTAATATATATTTGTAAGTAACGACAAACCATTTCAACGAAAAAACGATTCTGAGCGGAATTCAGTTGATAGTGATGCTTTGTCAAATATATATAGGTATGTCATATTATAGAAAAATAATTAAATATACTATATATTTTCTTTAATAATATTTGTTTAATGTACCGATTTTCCCGGTTTTCCTACGTTTAGGTTAGAATATATTAGATTTCCAAGATTGTTTCACGGTTTTTCACATTTGATGAGAAAACTATTGATAAAATCGAAAAATGAAACCTAATCTTCCCACACCGATTTCCTTTCAGAAAAGGTGCTATCCTTAAAAATCAAAGCAAGATTTCAGATAGAAAAAATTCACACAGATTAAAAAAAAAAAAATAAATAAATAAAATCTTTGTAAAACCATAAGCTTCTTCACTATACTCAGAATCTAATATTTGATTAGTTTTATTTTCTAAAATTTTTGTGTTCCCGGAAATGTTATCTTCTTTTCTTTTCTTTTCTTTTGAATAAACCTTATCTTAAATAAAATGCCTTATAGTGAAACTTTGTCAATCATTAATGATAATATTTGTTTGATCTAAATACACACATTTTCTGCAACTTGCAGATAACTGTACATTATATATTAGCCATTTGTCTTTATCGCTCTACATTTTGTTTTAATAATTTTATCTGAATATATACTTCGAATAAATTATGAACTGTTGGTTCTGTATTTAATACATTGATATCTTTGCTTACCTTTAGCTAAGTATACTATCATTATTTTATTTATGAGAAGATACATTTGAGTTACAGTTGATAATGAGTAACAATAAACATTTCAAATAATGTTTTCTAAAAATGAATAGATTATAAATAAATAAATACAATTTTATTTTAATAAATTATAATAAAATAAATCTCGTACTCTTGTTTTTATGGGGGTTCGGAAAAAAAGGAAGTAAAAAAAAAAAAAAAAACTGTTACTGAGGTCGGGTGCAGCCACTGTTTTGGGTGGGAAGTTGGAAGGTAAGATACATAAGGTTATTTCATTTATATCTGTAAGCAACGATAAACCATTGTTGACGAAAGACGATTCCGAGCGCAGATCGATAATACATAATTTGAAGTTAGCTGATCTATAATTGTTATGTTCACTAGACTTCGCATAGACCTCAATTTGTTACCAAAACATGTGATTTGTTCCACTTATCCTTATCTCCACTCCAATAGGCTAAATCTATATAAAAGATAGTTTTTCTTCCCTTAACGTAAATTTTTCTTATTCTAAGACTTTTTTTTCCAATAATGATACAATAGTTAAATAATTGAACAGGTAATCAGTTTTGTTCTTCAAACTGATTTGAAAATTGAATGATCTATGGGTTTTATAAGCGAACATAAATTGTAAATCTAACTGGGGTATAATAATTTATGTTGATATTTCATCAAGCACAAACATTTAAAATATACATACTTAACATCTATTTTAAAATAGTTTAAATTTAAAATCTTATACGAAACAAATTTTAAGTTAATTATTTGATTGAAATTTGGATAGTACTCCCAGAAAACTTTAGAATATACTTTTTAGGAATTTTTCTATAAATATGGAATGTAAAAGTCTAAAATATGCAAATATATATTTCAAGTTTTACGGATATCGAAATCTGAACGGTACAAACCTGGCATCAAAAATCCGGAAATTTATTACAATATGGAAAGTGAAATTATTAAATAAAAATAAATTATACTTGCTTTAACAAGGTTTGGATTTATATTTAGAACACTGCCTTCCTTGCAATAGTATCAGGTGAGAATTTAGGTTAGAAAAGTGGATATTCTCCTCCAACAAATAGGGCCGGCTGCGGCACTTCAATTGGCCTAGGAAAGTAAACAGTTCATCTCATTTACTCTAACCTAACTTAACCTAACGATTCAAGATTTATAAGTTTCAACATTTTTCCTCTCCAGATTTGTACATTCTGGATTTTTACATTCTAAGTTTGTACCGTTCTAATATCAATAGCGGTAAATTTCTATTTATTCCAGATTTATACATTGCTGAAATGTATATCACGGAGTTGTATAGGTATCCATTTAAATTTGAATAGTTAATCAGATTCAGTAATTTAATACGTTTAATGTTTATATTTTAGTAGGCATTATGATTATATAGTAAAATGCTTACATGTTACGTTGATAATCAATATACAACATACAATTTTGAATAAAAATGATCGCATTGCTAGATTTACGATAATATAGTATTATGGATTTTTAAAAACTGCAAATTCACTTGCACGATTTTGAACCGGTTCACTAAAAACTGTTTTTAAATATAATACCTACGTACGTAGCTGTAGCAATTATATACTATTTATATTTTTCGATATTACATTATTTCGCATTTCACTAAATAATCACTAATAATCATAATAATAATATACTACTTAAATATGCGTGTAATAATTAAGTATAATGCAAACTGTTATTTTAACATTTGCCGTTTAAAATAATTAAGTATTTCCACAGCTGTAAACAAGTAAATTAATTGTTTTTCGTATAATTATACTATATCTATTTAATATGCATTTTTTTTCTCTTTATTATAATATTATTATACTCCTTAGGTATATTTTTATATTTTCGAAATACTCGTGTCCTTTATATACCTTTATGGTTTTAACTTAAAACTGATGATGAAAACTTAAATAATAATAAAAAGAGCTGATAATGTTTATGAATGTACTACTGTTATAGGTGGGGAGTCGGATAGGTAGCTTACATAGAGTTATTGGATTTATGTCTGTACAAATTGATAAACAATTGCTAACAAAATACGATTCTAAGGTAAGTTTGATTACACATGTTTTGAAATACCGTGATTTTACGATTTTCTTCAAAATTTTATATTAACATAATTATAAAAAACTACTATATTTCGCTCAACTTTCGGTGCAAGATTTCTAGCAGAAAAACAAACGTCAAAAATATTTAAAATAATGAAATCGTTAACGTTCATTTTTTTAAAGGTTTTTTCTCAATTATTATAAAAACTGCTAGAGAATTTAAAAAATAACCACATTATTAATCTAGGTTCAAATTTCTACAAATAAAAGTATCTATCCATACAGCAAAATTATATTATACGAATATCTACTGAATATCTTCTTTGTATTTTTAATATTTATTTAATATCTGTAATGTGTCTCAGATGACAATTGTCATTTTTTGATTGGAGCAAAATTTCTGGTAGAAAAATTAAATAAATTTAAGAAATTTGGCAACCAACAAAGGATATTTTGCATGAGTAAAATTATTTAAATCTATACCCTTATCCAGAAAGTCAAAGATTAACTTATACTTTTACGCCCAGTTATAGCATATGTTAGCGAAACGTGGTAGGTAACAAAACATGACGAAGAGAAATGATTAGTTTTTGAAAGGAATGTACTCCATCGAATTCATGGTGCAACTGTTGCAAATGGAGAGTACTGCCAAGGAACGAGGAAATCTACCAGCTATTTTAAAACCAAACATAAAGGTATTTGTCAGAAGCAAAAGAATTAAGTGGGCAGAGCACATTTGGAGAGGCAATAGAGGCCTCAAAAATAGATAGATGGATACATTATCATACATTGAAAGCAAACCTGCAAAAAGTTACGCAAGTAACGGAGCTAGAAACTAGTAAAAATAAGCAGAGGTTGCGGAAAATTATAGAAGCAGCGAAAGATCTGGAATGGTCTGTAAAAGCCGAAAAGAAGAAGAAATTAAAAACAAAATTCATAAACACATATCATAGTAAAACCAATATATTTATTGCTCTACAAGAATCTGAAAGCATATATCAGAGTAAAACCAATACATCTCACTTCCTTCAAAATCTAAATGATATTAATGATTGAACGGAGTGAAGTAATTTTATCTATAAACGTATAAAATTCTAACTTGTATGAAAATCGTAAAAACTGCTGCATTTCAAAACATGTTTAACCAGGGCTTGCAAACTTTATATGGAACATAAAACGATTGAAATAATTTGAAAACGTAGTAAATAAACGAAAAAAAAATGTTACAAAACGTAATATTAAACAAAAAATAAATAATTTTATTAATAACATTATCACAAAACGAAATTTACAGAATATTAAAACAAAATTATTTAAAATTATTTTATTGTTTTGTCCAAATATTTCTTCCAGTTTTGTTATACGATTTTTTTCATCAGGTTTTATAGCTGGTTAAAAATTTAATATAACAATCGTGTTATGGTTATTTTAGTCTCATAAAATCATAAACCCTGGTAAAATTATTTATTAACTTGGTATAAATTGATTAAATATTAGATTTTGAATAAATAAAAAATATATTATATTGTATTATATTATCATTTCTAATCGAAAATCAGATAAACAGCTGTTTTTGTGTTCACATTTTACAAGTTTGATCACTTATCTACCAGAAATTTTGTTCAGATTTTAAACTGTACCACCCTCTGAAATGTTTTCCTTCACTATATTTGTTTAAATGAAGTTTTACATTCAACAACATAATAATATCTTATATCACAGAATAAAATAAAATTTAATATCACCGTTGGTAATTTATTCAGTAAAAAAAGTAATAGTGCGTTGTACTAATTATATGTGCTATCTTCTCTCTAGAAAATTATTATAAGCAAAACCCCTCGTGAAAAAAAAATTCTACGTGCGCTACTGAACACAGCAACTGGTTTTTGAATAGTACATGAATTAATCTACATTGGTCCTATTCATTTCTTAATTATCTATCGTAAAGAAACATAAAAATATGTGATAATGACTCATTAGTGGTTATAATTATAGATAACTCATGGTTAATACAATAATACTATAGATACGATGGTGACCATACAAAATTTATATAGATTTTGGTGACCCATAATAACTATGCGTCTATGGTGGTGACCGTCGATCGGCAGCAGCTGCTGCGGTTGTCATTGTTCATTTGTTCGTCTTTTTAAATTTTTTTTAAGATATCGATGTTCAAAGTTTTTCAATGCAATATTTTCCGATTAAGAAAAAAAACTATCATTGGTATTGTTAAACAATAATAAGAAATTTAAAGTAATCAACCACTGGAGTTTCTAGAGTTATCTGAAATACTTTTAAAATTATTTTTCTGTTCAGATTTATTCGGATTAAATATTTTCGACCAACTTACAGTTCGGCTGTCTTATTTTCAAGCCCGGATTTAGAGCTTCAGGAGACCTGCAGTGGCCAATACATAATTTTAGTTCCCCACCAATGAGAAAAATTTGTTAAAATAATAAAAATGTATAATAAAACAAATTTAAACATTTTTAATTATGTTTAATAAAAATATTAAAAATATATTATTTTTTATTTTAATACATATAACTACAAATAAAATTAATTACGGATTTTATGTTAAAGTTTTTTGCTTTTTGTGTAGCAAATAGTTCTAAGGTTTTATCAAAGTTTAAATTTGATAGAATATTCATTTTTTGGAGATAATATCATTAATGATGACAGATTATCTTGAGTTTACGAAGATCTATTTTTATTTTTAATTCTAACCAACTTCGAAAATGCTCTCTCTGCGGTACAATTAGCAACAACTACCAATGTAGTGTAGAGTATAGACAGCAGACTAATGTAATTAGTAGGTATTTAAGTTTTGAGTACCTACGATATCACATACTCACATAAACATATTTTCCCAATAATTATATTTTTTAATACAGCGATAACAAAATATTCCCTACACACACAAACCTGGCTATGTGCTCCCCCCCCTGGCAGTGGCGGTCTTTTGGAGGCGATGGGAACGATCTATGGATATAAACTCACGCAATAACAACAAAGAGCTATTCGACAAAAATTCATCATCATATTCCGACAAAAAAATACTATATTATCAACGATAATAAAAAAATGCGTTATCTATGCATATTGCGCCAAAAAGCCATTTAATAACATAAAACATGACTAATCGAACCTTGTTTAGTGTTTACATCATAAGTGGACCTTAAGTTTTACATTTGAGTGAGCCCAGTGTTTTATATAGGTATATTTTTTTATAATATAGAGAGGAGACTAAACAAATTCACTCGCTTTATGCATTTTTTTTTATAATACTGTATATAAAATATACAAAATTTAAAATATTTTAAGTATTCAACACGTGTTTACCAACCAATACTATATTATTATTTAACTTTTTAAAATATTTATTTATAAAATATTATTTTACATTTAGTAATAAATACATTAAAACGCCACTAGTTACTAATAATTTTATTTTGATTATAATTGTATAATTTGTTTATCATATAATTATTAGTTTATAACTTATAATAATAATCGTCTTTGAAATGGCAAAATATTTTTAAATACTTCTATAACTTCAGAAGCTTTAACATTGACCGTTAATTTCTGTTCGACATAAAATAATAACATGAGTGATTCCAATCGATCTTATTTCTTCATACTTGACCTTAAATCCGTTTTCACGTGAGTTAATTTCGAAAATGATCTTTCACCAGAGCAACTTGTCACGGGGATGGGGATGACAGAAAAAGTTTGAATTGCTGCATTAAAAGCCATGTACATTTTGTATTTTTAATTTCTTTGCACCCACTAAATCCATTCACTTAATGCCGTTGCCGAATTTCTAGTTGGTACAGTCTGATCTTATTTTCGCCATTAATTCGTTTCCAGAAATTAAGAATTTTTTTTTAAAATAGCAGCTTCCTCTGTATTTAATTTTTAATTTAAGAGATTTCCCATAGTATATATAACTCTGATTGTTTCCTGTTGAAATCTTATAAGCGCATATCGTATTATCTAACATTTTATAAAAACACAAATTTCGTAATTCTATTTCTTCGTTAGTTTCATAATGTTATGTTTTGGTAGATTTCATCGAAGCGACTTAATGTCTTCCGTTTTTTTAAAAAATTGAATATCTATTTCTTGTTTTACACACAATTTATTAATTTTTTGCTAATTGTTTCATAAAAAATGTGTTAATCAATAATCATCGCCATCGGTGCTGTGTCGGTTTCCGAGAAACGACAATTTATTTTCACTGTACGTCGTCGCCGCGTGAGTTGGGTTTTTGTACATACCGTTTAGCTTTAAATAGAACGGTTCAGACAATGACATTGAAAATAATTTAATAACAATAACATACAATAAAACGGAAATTAATTAAACGGGATTGCGTTCTATACGTTTTTGTAAATTTGTCAATATAATTACACTTAAATCAATGAAATAATTCAAATAATTTCTAGTTACAATTTTTTTTGCCAGGGATGCTCAATTTCTAAATGCGTCATTTTTACCAATTTTTATATAACTTGATTTTTTTCGAATTTTATTGATGGTGTTTTATCATAATCGGGTGGCATTTGCATGGATGAACGACCGGATAGGTCTTACACAAAACCAGACGGCGTGCGGTGTAAATACAGTAAAAACATAAAATTAGTTTTTTTTCTTACCTTGGGGATTAATGGGTTAATAATAGTGGATGCTATGTGAATATTTTAAGGTATCGCGTGGCTTTTTTTTTAGTGGCTTTATAAAGTATCACTATTTTATTTCTAACCGTGTCAGATTTGAATATTAACAGTCTTACACACAATGGTTGAATGTTAATATTGACACTGGTATGCTGTGCCGATACATTTGGCCCGCCATCTCCATATTTTTTCTCCCATGAAGTTTATAGTTGATACAGAACAGTAAAACAGACAATAAGCGTAGCAATGATATAATCTCCACAAAGCCATATAATTATCCAACCAATCACTGACGGTCCCGCCAAAAACCAATCTGCTAGCTGGTTTGAAATCGTCTTCTAGTGGCAACACTGTATCCACAATCATATGAATTGTGACGTAGGCCAGTCGTCAAACGCACGGCCGCCCAGGTGCTATATTGCTTGCCAGTCGCTATTCTCTACTGTACGTCAACTTCACTGATCACTGTGACTTTATTGTACGCACTCGGTAAGTTTCGCCTGTACTATATTTTTCGTTACTGGTTTTTCAGTGTAAACCATTTACTAGTATCATTTATTCTAGTAAATGGTATTGTATAATTTCTTTAGGTTGTGATTATCTGCTCATTTGTATGCTTGTTTCGCGACACGGTCACAAGATCACGAGCGTCGTTATCGCCAAACGTCTACACGCAAGTCAACGTTCACCGTCTTTATGGCGCCGGCTGCCAAAAAAAAAAGTGAGTATATAGTAAACAATTAACGGCCGCATAGATCGTAGCCACAGTTCCGGATATTATGTCTTATCCGGACATTATCTGTCTGTACGTACGAAATAAGAGGTTATATCAAAATCCATATTTACCTTTATTTTGGTTACCTGTTACATTGCCGTATTCAGCTTAGTTTAACCATGTGTGTTTATTTAGGGAGAGATTTGTTGTTTGTGCTAACCACTCAATGGTATCACTAATCAGTTTGAACAGACTAGATTTATTGTGCTTTTTACTAAACACCAAAAGCCATTAGCGTTGGTTTAGCGTGTGAACAAAGGAACTGAATCAATGTATACATTATTAAGCAATTCAATATTTTTTGTACCTATAATGTTTAGATCATTTTTTTAACTAAATTTTTAAATTCATTGACTGTTGGCAAACAATTGTTATCAGTACTGACATCAGTTAACAATATCTTGCAAAGTTAATGTTCGTTTTCAGTATCTTTGAGAGAATGTGTATAACACCCTATGTCATGAGAAAATCTGAAACCATTCTTTGATACGGGCTTTCAGGAATTTCAGCAAATATTCTGTTTTTTTGATTATTCCAACAATATGTTCTTAACTGTTCTTCTTACTCTACTTTCAAAAACTTTAAAACTGCCATATTTCAAATTAAAAAAATCCTATAATGTACAGAGTGAATCTTTAATCATACACTATCAATTTTTTTTTTTTTCCTGGAGAATTGTAAGTGATCTTAATTTCTTTTTTTCTTTATCATTTTGTATTTTGTTATATTTGAATAATATTTTCAATTGTTTACTCCTATGGGCTAAGTCCTTAGTCCCCAATTTTAATTTTTGACTAGCAAACCCTACACTTTTTTAATCACAGATTCAAATAGGAAATAATTTTTTCTAGAAATTTGGAATGAATTTAGTTTAATGTCCATGCAAATTTTTCATTTTTTTTTTTTTTTTTAAATGTGTCGTTTTACGTATTCATTAAGAATGTAATAAAAATGGCAGACAAACTTTGTTTGGAAGTTATGAGGGAAACTTTATAATATTCGGGTTTTCTGTTTAGCGTATTTCTTTGTTAGAATTAAAAATGTTTTATTTTTATTTTTCCAAAACGTTTGTTTTTAAACGCTTAATCCATTGGTATAATCAAAAATTGCCTATCATACTTACTATTATAGTTGTATATAAACCATAAAAAAATCACATATTTGAAATTTATACAAATGTGGTCAAAAATTGAAATTTGTTATTATAAAATGATATTTTATGATAGACAAAAAATCACAATTAATAGGTATTAATTTTTAAAACAACCGTTTTGTTTTTTTTAACTGTCATATTTGGCCTTTGTAGCCACTTAACTATTCCGTAGTACATTTTTGCTCAATTATTATTAATAACAGCTATGATAATGGACCATTTAAGTACTGCTTACTGTTTTTTTTTTATATATATAGAAACATATAGGTAGTTAAAAAACTATCAAATAATTAGGTACCTTGTTTTACTTTCTTATTCAATCCACATGCAACAGATATTTTGACCTGTTCACTGAATTTTTTTTTTCTAATAAAAGTTTTTTTTTACTTATTTTAATAAAATTATTCTATGGGCATGTACAAACTATTTAATTACCCGGTATAAGCCTCATAATCTTTACATAGTATATGTTTTGTTGAATGATGATTTACTTATAAAGTTTGTTATTTTTGTGTTTAATGATAATTGTTATTTATTAAAATTGTAATTTGAATAGAAAATCTAAAGACAAGAAGAGTAACAACACGCCAAGCTGTAGTGAAACACAAGGATGAATTAATCACACTGGAAGAGAAACACAATAAAGAATGTATGTTTTGCGGTCAAAAGGAAATAAGCGAAAGATCATATGGTTTACTTTACCAGTTTAATGACATTGTTGTTCACTATTTTTGTATTGTAAGTGCATTTTCTAGCTAAATAATGATTTATTACACATAAAAGAGATTTATAAAGTATAATCCTTGATAAATTATTTTTAGTTATTATCTTCAAGAGCTGTTCAAAACGGAGAAGACAAAGATGGAATTTTGGGATTTTTAATTAAAGATATTAAAAATGAATTGAATCGAGGATCAAGAGAAGTAATAATAGGTATCCTATACAATAGGTATTTTAAATAATCATAATTACCTATGATTTAGATTTGCATTTATTGCAAGAAGAATGGTGCTACAATATCTTGCTGTGAACCAAGATGTCGAAAAATATTTCATCTTCCCTGTGGAATGGCAAATGGTTCAATGCATCAATTTTATCAAAAATTTAAGTAAGTAAAAAATAATTTTATGAAATAGAATTTTAACAATTCTAAATTTAATGGGTGGTTGGCATATTTCATATTTTTAATTTTTTTTTTTTTTTTGGATCCCTGTTTTAGTAAGTGAATTAATACATTTTATGAAATCACATCCATTTTAAATTATATTTTTTATAACGTTCTAAAAGAATACCAGTAGTTTTAGTTGTCAATTGTTTTTAATACTTTTTTCTTTTTTGGAATATTCCCTGTTTTATTTTAAAAAAATGACAATGCAAAGTTATGTAATAACTGTAGACCTATTTCTTTGGCATTAACAATCTGTTAACCTTTTGAAGAATGTATTAAACTAGATTAGTTAATTTTTAGATAAATATAATTTTTTTTGAAAGAGATTATTCACTTATCATGCATTATATTTCACATTAATATAATAAGGTATTTTGATGAGAATATAAATAAAAATAATGAAATTTTAGGATTATTTAGAAACTTAAAAGCTTTAGATTCCATTGATTAAAATACAATGATAAATAAACTGGAGTTCTGTGGTATTTGTGAGACTCTGGTTATTTATATAATTTGAATAAAACTCAAGTGGTTAAAATAAAAAATTGTTAGTACTGAAATTGTAACTACTTTTGGTGTATCAATTGGGATAGTATTAGGTCCAGTTTTCTATCCTGTATATATGAATGGATTTTTAAAATGATAGTAATATTATCTGCTTTGCGAATGATACTGTCTTGTTATTTAATAATTGCTGAATAAATAATCTTTATGACAGTAAATGTAGGTAATAACTCTTTACAATGAAACACTAAATAATTCTACTATCTTCATTTTTGTATTGACAATCTATATTTAGATATTGCTAGATATATAATTTTTGATTCTGTGTGCAGCGAAGAATGTATTACTATTGGTTTTTTGAAATATGCTTATTATTTGTTTTTATTTTTTTATACTGTGTATTAAAATTCTACCAGAAATCTTGATCTTGTGTATATGATGTAGACCTTTTTCTGAAATTAAATTTTTTTGAGGTGGTATTTTAGGGAGCTCCATTTTCTTGGCAGTTTTCAAGTAAAAGAGAAAAATGGGAAATTTACAAAAATAATGCTTATTATTTTTCAATTTTGTTATTTGTAATTCTGTTTAGTATATTTGTAGAATAGAAAACTTATGTTTGCTTTTTCTAGGCATGGTAAAATTTTTAAAATATTATATTGACTCTTCGGACTCGGCTTGAAAAAGTAACACTATTAACTGAACTCCGCTCAGAATGATTTTTTTTTTTGTTAACAATGGTTTATTGTTGCCTATAAATACAAATTAATTTCCCTTCATTCCCGAATTCTCACTAACAACAGTGGCTGCACTCATTGTGAAAAGTATGTCTGATTTTTTTTTTTTGATAATAAAATTTTTTTTAAAAAAAAATTTATTTTTAGTATTTTAAAAAACATCTTACCTACAAAATGAATGAGTGCCATATACATACTTGGTTAAGTCTATTCTTATGTATGGTTTACTCTTCTGGGGAAGTACTTTCAGTGTTCTTACAAATAGATTAAATATAACTATTAATTCTTTTATACTTTTTTTTGAGTATACCAAAATAATATTATCTTCAAGACTAGTCTTAATAACTTGCGTATACTTAACTATAAACATGTTTGTTTATTTGTGTTGTAAGTATATTATTGATACTGTAGTTCATAATTATATAATAAAAGATTTAAAAATTCAATTTGTATTATTGTTTCAAAAATGTGTATACGTTTTAATAGTTTTTGTTTTGTATAATTTGTGTTTTCTTAATAATTAAATTTGATTCTTTTGGCGTTTTATGTAAGCATTATTAAATGATTGAGATTTTGGTAATTTTTCTTTTAAAGTTATAACTTTAAATTATATAACAGATAAGTTTAGTTAAAAATGTGTAAAGTATTTTGTATTTCTTTTTTCTATTTATTATGTTTAGAACTCCTACCCAAAGCACAGCCATTGACCATAGTAGGTGGTTAGTACTTTTGATCATTGTTGTTTGGTGAAATATATTTTTATTAATATTAAATAGATAAATTAAAATTCTTACTTCTATTAAACAAAACTTATTATTTCCAGATCTTTTTGTTCACAACATCGTAAGGCACAGGTAATCGACATAGCTGACCTACAAAATAGTTCACCAGTAGAATGTTCAATTTGTAAGCAAGGAATTATACCAACACCATTACCAGATTCCATTTGGGCTCCATGTTGTAGACGGAATGCATGGTTTCATCGTAAATGCATACAAGACTTGGCATTAAGTACGGGTTATTTTTTTAAATGCCCACTGTGTAATAACGTTGAAAAATTCAAATCCAGAATGTTGTATTTGGGAATTTATATTCCATCAAGGTACCAATATCACTTATATTATATTATTATTCATATTAAAACTTTACATCTTCATAAAAATTAAACTAGTTGTACCTAATCTCTGTTCTTTTTTAATTAATTGTTGGTATTGTTGCTTACTGATAATTCATTAAATTTTCTCTGGAGTTTATTTACTTATATAATAAATTTGTTACTGCATGGCCGTGCTTAGGACAAATTAAAAAGTCTATAGATATAAATATCCCCTGCTCAAATCAAATGTGTAATGATAAATTAAATAGTTTAGATATTTTATTTTTATGTTGATGATAATTATTTTTTTCTTGTAACAAATATTTTTAACCTACTGAGTTAAGTTGATAAAAATTAGTCATACATAAATAATCGTTTTTGGACGGGTACCCTGTGAATGTCGTAATTTTATACTGTAGGCATTACATGAAAAAAATTGATCACAGGGACGCTTCATGGGAAACAGTGCCTAATGCTTTTGCAGAACTTTTAGAAAGACATAACTCGTGCGATGCTACATCATGTATGTGTCCCCACCGTGATAAAAGACGATTTAATCAAGAAAGGTAAGTTGCTGCTATTTGTATGTTACTTTATTAGATTTTAACTTTGAGTCAAGTTTAATTTCATTTTTTTTTTTTTTTTATATATATATATATAGCGGGTCATGGGAAATTATTTTGTGTACTACATGTGGCTCTAGTGGTACACATAAGTTATGCAGCTCTGTAAAAGCTGACCAAGAATGGGTATGCGCCGAGTGCATAGAGCTAACTGGTTAGAATAATCATATTTTTTCCTATTTTGTTATAATAAGATAATTTATAAAACCTAACAATGAGTAGTATTAATACTTGTTTTGTTTTATAATTCTTCGGCATTTCTTTATTATAAACTATAAATAAATACATACGATTTATGCATTTCAGAATTGGCGAAAAAAAGGCAAACAGAAAAATTAAAAAGCAATTCTTCAAAAACAGATAGAAAGAGTGGTAATTTATGCTGTATTTTTCTTAAAATGTATTATTTAATTCTAATTCTTAAAATAATTAATTTAAATTTAGCTACTATCAGTAATACTGTAACGGCAACTGTTAGCAATACTGTAGCTATTAATGGAACTCATAGAAGTAGGAGAATTCGTGACGCTCCAATTATTAATGTAGAAGCTCATAAAGCAAAAAGAAAAAGGAGAAATCTTGAAGAGACGAGAAATATGGACATTCATTGTGCAGCATCAACAAGTAAAGGAAATCAAACAGCTACAAGAAATGTTGGACTTTTTGGAGCAAACAGACATGTAGAGTCTCCTGAAGCAACCAGATACTCAGGATCTCTTGGATCAACCAGAAACTCGGGATCTTTTGGATCAACCAGAAACTCGGGATCTCTTGGGGCATCTAGATACGCGGGATCTTTTGAACCAACCAGATACACTGAATCTCTTGAAGAAACTGGACATTTTCTACCTATGATGTCAACGAGAGAATCTCCAAGACCTAACAATAACAATAGGGAATTAAATTATCGTCTCATTCCATCTACATCAACATCACCACCTGTTCCAATAGTTATTTCAGATGAAAGTAATGACAGCGATGTATTGGTAAATTAATTTTTTTTAAATATATTTCATACACATTCAGATGTTATTATTAAGATAACAACTCTAATATTTTTTACGCTGGATATTTAAGCAATAGCCCATGGACATTTTTTTTTTTAAAAAAAAGTTATTTTTCCACATTTGGCCATTTAGTATATGGTGTTCTGCTTTTTATGTATTTCAGACTTGTTCTTGATGTTCTAGGAATTCAAAACATGAGTACTTTAGGGTGTTCTTTAGAAGAACATTTTCATTTAATTTTTGTAAATATTAGACCATTTCAACAATGCAATATATATATTATCTTCGTCAAAATTAAAAGTAAATAGTAATCTTTTTTTTTTTTTTAACTTAACTCAGCAATTCATTAATCAATTACTTTTAATTCATGATCTAGTATCTAACTGCTTTTATTAATCAAAAAAACACTAATGATTGTCTTATTGGATTAAAAGCAAATTTTATAATTTCTATATGGATTTTTATGTTAAAAAAAAAGCTTAAATATGATTTTTATATCCTTTTAAACATTGTAAATATGTGCTTTAATATGCATTTTTAAAAAAATATATTATTTAAAAAAAGATAAACAAGAAACTTATTTAAGATGAAAAAGTAAATTAATAATTTTATGTGAAAATAAGTATTATTTCAACGTGTTTTGTCTGCTCTGATTTAAATCATGAAATTAAAATTATATACTAACAATAGACTTCCATGATCAATGCTTGACTTTGTTCAGATTCTAATCAGCTTTTTTTTATGCACAAAACTAATAATTTTTAATTGGAATGGTTCTTGTTTTGGGTGATTAATTATTCTATCTGTTCTGGTATTTTACAAATAATTGTTAAATATATGTTCAATTAAAATAAAAATTAAGTCTGATGGATCAATTTTTTACTTTGATTTTAGTTATACATATAAAACATATACACAGGGAGGTTTTTCATTAAGCGTATTCACCCCATTATTTTGGATACATTTATCATACATTCAAATTCCTATTTTTGGAATTTTTAAGTGTATTTAAAGACAGTATTTTTATATACTTGGATTATTCACAACATTGGAAAAGTATCCTGTAGCTATACCAATCTAGGTTTTTATTTGAAAAACTAATGTTGTTATCACCACATGATACTTTTTAAATTTAATGAAAATATTGTCTTCATCTACACTGAAAAATTTTCAAAATTTCAACATGTAAAATTAAACCAACCAATAAAATAAAATAGAGTTGGTGCACATTTAGGTGATTCACTTTGAAAATATGTATATACATATATATGTAAATAAATCTTGTGTCTTTAAAAATGAAATCTTTGCTCTATATTATTAAAATATTTAATATACTATATTACTATAATTGATATACAATGCTCCTATTATATGTTTTTACAAAGTTCTTTAATTCATTTAAATGAAATGCATACATTTAAAATTAATTAGATAGTTGGTACAACATGAATGTGTTTTATGAATGTATACATTTTCACTTTGAGAATAAGGCTGTTTGGTAAGTATCAACCTACTACTTCGGATTAATTTCTAATAATTTTTGAACAGATGATTGTTTAAAAATATCCCTAGAAGAGACATAATTTTCACCTAAAACTTTATTTTTATTTTTATGAACTACCATATTTTATTTTATTGTACCCAATCATATTTTGTGATTATAGCTCTAATATTGGACATTGCTTAAGTTACCAATTGTATTAAATCATTATTAGCTATGTTTAAAATATTTATTTTGGCTTGTGATTATTTTTTTTTTAGTTATTAAAATATGTTGAACCACCGAAATCAACATCAAAAGACAATAGGAAGAAACAAAAAGACGACATGTCTTTACAATATCATTATAACTATTTCCCTGCTATTGATGATGATCCTAACTATCCAAAAATAAGTGACGTTGGGACACTCGGAGAAGTAGCTGGAAACATTGCTCCTCGCAGATTTATTGCTAATCAATTGAGAGATAAAAGTTTACTATGTGTTGTAACTAGCCGTAAGTATTTTAATGTATATAATATTATTTTTTTTTAAAATAAATTATTATGTCTTGGCAGTGTCTTTTTTAGTTAAATTTTGATGTAAATTTAAAAAAATACTGTGATGTTATTTCTTAAATCCAAATTTTAGAACAATTTTGGGTGTCAAAAACTAATTAATTTTGTCAGAATTGTAAGTAATAATTTAAGTGTAAAATGACTTGCTTTACGGTTTAACATTTTGTTTTTTCAGTTCAAGTAACTTTCAAAATAATACCAGGACTAAGAACTGGTGAAAACTGATAATTTTAAATCCTATAACCTTTTTTTTATTTTTGAAAAGTTAAAAGTAGTAATGAGAATAATTTTGTAAGTGTTAATCAATTCCCAGTTGGTTTATTTTAGATTCTCAGTATAGCAAAGGGTGTATTTGTTTTACTTTTTTTTTATTTTTTTATCTTGTGTACATAAATTCTACCACAAATCTTGCTTTGACGTATATATGGTATAAACCCTTTTCTGAAAGTTTAGGGAGGTCATTTTTGATTTTCCTGGCATTTTTCTCAATAAAAATGTGGGACAAACAGGATATTTACGAAAATAATGTTTATTATTTTAGATTCTGAATGCAGCAAAGATTATATTGGTTTTTTACTAAGATGAATTTATCTTGTGTACAAAAATTTGACCATAAATCTTGCTCAAATATTTTATACGCATGGCACCAAAGAAAATGTTGTCCAGTTATTACTTTTGGGAGGTAATTTTTTGATTTTCCAAGTGGTTTCCATAATATCTGAAAAACCAGAATAAAACTTAAGAAAAATGGGAAATGTACAAAATTAATGCTTTTATTTTATCAATTTTGTTATTTGTTGTTATTCAGTTAAAAATATTCGTAGAGACTTGAAATTTGGACAAAAAACTTGTATTTGCCTTTTCTAAAAGTGGTAAAATTTTCAAAAAATCAAGGCCATTTTTGAGCTATTTATAGACATTTTAATTTTGAGAGTTTTGTACATAATTTGTATTTGATAGGTACTCTGTGAAAAAATTGAGTTTAATGTATTATTTGTTTTTATAAAGGAATTTGGATACTACATTTTGACAAGAACTGTTGAGTAAAATTGAGTTAAAAATTATGCGGAACAAATCTAATTTATAATTTTTTTTTTTTTTGAACTTATGATTATTACCGATTTAAAAAGGATGGTAAAGTCAGAATTGAGAGGACTGAATAAGATTCGAAATTACATGTTTATTTTTAAATAACTCAGTATTGTTATATTAGGGGTCCTGGGTTTGAAAAGAAATTGTTTGCACTTTTTTTCCCCTTTTATCTAAGTAGGAAAAACACAAATGCATTTTAAGTGTACCTAGAGATCTAGCTTATTGCTGGCTCTGGCGATTATATTCAAAAAATAACTCGATTTGTTGTGCAAAATTTTCTTCCAGAAATCTTGCTTAAAAGTTCATACTTTTCGAAATAAGGAATATAAAACAAACAAAATGTATTTTGTGTATTTTTATTTTTATAAGAATTCCAATATCAAAATTTGACAAATAATAAATTTTACAGCCTTCTGAATGTGCAACACTAAACTTAACTCTGAATCGTTTTTCATTAGCAATAGTTTATTGTTGCTTCCGGATATAAATTAAAAAACTTCATGTATTTCTATCTTCTCAACTTACCACCTAAAAGAGCCGCACGCTCATCCCAGTATCGACATTTTTATACTACATAACACATTGATTTATACCTAAAATAATTTTTACCGTACCATTTATTTTTGCCATTTTTGCTGAATTTGGCATCATTTAAAATACTTATCGCAAACAAATTTTAGACCCAGACTTTCCATACATTTTATTTGTACTATGGCACTGCTGACAGATGATAGAATTTGTGTTTAGTAAATAATATTTTACTTTTATATTTTAATAAAAACAATTTATGATTAAATAATGTCTAGGATTAGTATTATATGGTATTTTCAGTGTTAATTATTATTTTAATTAAATTTCTTTGCTTTATTTAAATTTTTAATTTATGTGTTCTGCTTTTGGAGATAATGTTCAATGTAATTCTTTTAAACCAGCTCTACACATATTGTTTGTTTTAAAATCTTCTAATTTAGAAATTATTAAATGAAAACCAAACATTTGTTGTGTATACAATATTAATATAGTACTGGTTAAATATCTTTTAAAGTCATTAATATGAATATTAATGTTAGTGTTAGATTAAATAAGAGGTAGTACACTATATAGTTAAAACTACAATATTACAATAATTTTCATACAATTTATAATTTATTTTTTCTAATAGGATTAACAGGCCATTTATAAATTTTCTGAAACACAAAGTTAATGTTTATACTGGTTGGTGGCAACTAGTTAACACAGCATTGTTATTAATCAAATCAAAACTTAAATTTAATATTTGTGGTAGTGATTTCTGATTTAATAATTTATTTGTTATTATTATTATTATTTTTTTTTCAGATATTGATTTGACTGCTTCAGATGATGAAAATGATATAGTTGATAATGATAGCAATAACAATACCACTTCATAAATTATATAATTATTGATCTAGAAGTTTAGTTAAAAATATTAAGACTGAACATTTTCTACCATTTATTATTAATTTACATTTATACTTTGTAATAATCTATAACATGCATAAAATATAAAATTGAATTATGTAGTATTAATTTACTTTATTTGTAACTAATTGAAAATTATCGATTTTGTCGCATTAAAACAGGCAAGATTGATAAACTAATGGTTTTTTAACTGTAATGTTTCTTTATTATCCTGATTCTGAAGACTTATAATCTTTATTGTTTTATTTTCATAATTTTAGTAATATTAATTTAACTGCATAATTTACTTTTTTTGTTTTTTAGAACAGTAAATAAATATGCATAATAACACTTAACCTTAGTAAAAAACAATATGATTTTTAAATTTAAACAATAATAAAACTGATAAGTAGGTATTATAAATTAAATATTTTTGAGACAATACATCAAATATTTTGAATATTTTACTGTAGGTGTGGATATATGTTTTCCCATTTAAAATCTTTTAGTTTTTTTTCTCAATATATATCTTGAAATACTCATCTGAGATTATACTAGATCTAATGAAAAGGTAAAATCTCGAAGATAATTTTATTTTAAAAATTCAGTTTTGTTTACAAATTATTCGTTTAATGCTTAATATAAATTATATCAGAAAGTATTGCCTTTCATTCAATTTTTTTATTTTTTGTATGTTTTAGGTCCATGTAGTTTTCTTAAAGAATAATATGTAGATTACAAAATATTATTTATCTTGTTGAGGTAACAATATTTTGTAAGGTTTGTTGACCTCTGTATTTTCCTATATTTATCTTGTATCATTTATTGCACACATTATTGTTAATAACATTAATTTTTAAATCTCGGATTATCAAAATTTTGTATTAAATGGAGAACAATCTTCTTGTTTAAAAGTCAAGAGTTTAAAATTGCATTAAGATCCGAATAATAATAGATATGTATAAGACACATGCATGTATTCATTTGTTTATGTAATATAGATATACAGTAGATAATAATATGTAATCTATGTAAATTAATGAACAAAATAAATGAAATTACATTCATGTAATCATTATGTATAAGTGATCTATATATTTTTTTTTTTTTTTTTTGTGTGTACAAAATAAAATATTTATACAATTTAAATTAATTTATTGCGTTGTTCGAACTTGTTGTTTTAACTTTTGATGTTCAATATCCAATTGTTTCCTTATGTTTCCCAAGTTTGATATCAGGTGCTTGTCAGTAGGTAACTTGTGACTATTTCCTAGTAACATCTTTTTAGAGATCTAGAAATGTATTTTAAAAAAAAAAATTGTAATAAATTACATAACACTTGCTGTACTGCACTATATAAATACTTCATAAGTATTATTATTATTTATAAATGATCATGACAATTATATAAGTAATAAAAAATTGTTCTTGTTAAGATTAGTTGAATTCCATAAAAATGAGCACATTCAATCTAAAAATTAAAAAATTTGTGTATACAACAACCAGTTATACAATTATCAAGCAGCTATTTGTTTAATTAGTTTAAAACTAATGTAATAATAATTATGAATTTATAGTACTTTTTTTTACATTCACTCTCCAAGATGTATAGGAATTGAAAATTTAAAATCAACATAAATGAAATAGAAGTATAAATGAATATTGAAAAATTGATGAAATGCATTTTTATTAGTTATTCAAAGGCTTTATTGACAGTGGTGATACATTTTGTTTGTTGGCCTATGTGTAATTTATTTGTACTATCTATCTAACGATCTATTGTTTTTCAAATAAAGCTAATTTCAAAAAAATCGAGCAAATCTAGATGGTCTACGACTATAAACCATTATGGTATCAAAAGTCAGGAAATTCTATTCTAAACCTATAGGTACTACATAAAGTTATTCAATTGAAATTTATTACTTACATTATTTACGAGGATAATACCATTTTGAATTATTGTCCTGTACACATAAGTATACCCATTAAAACATATTTGTTCATACATTATGATGCACCAAATGTCAAATATAAAATAAAGTAATAATTTCAATTATAAAAATAAATCATTTAATAACTCATAGGTACATGATTATCAAACCTTATTTAAATTTGTATATTAATCAAATTAATTTTTTTAATTAAAAACTAATCATTTATTTTACCGGATTTCTATAAGTTCCTTCAATTGGCTCAATCGATTCAACATTTTCAAAGTCTTCTACATTATCACCCATTCCAGCCAATGCAAGAGTAAGTGGAGAATCAATAATGACATTTTTAGTTACTGGAAGTAAAGCAGCAGGATTATGCTCTTTAATTTTCATAGGAGAATCGCTGGCAAAAGACACATGTGCTCTTTCCATTTTTTGTCTTACAATTTCCGGAGGGGAAATACATGGTTTTTCAAATATATCTTCACTACATGATACATTCATATCAACAATATCAGTTTCTTCGTCATAAGTGATCTAAAATGAAATTATTGTACCATCTACAAACAGAATCATGAATAATAATAGTAATAATAACACAATTGAAATACTTTTCTAGGTACTCGAACACGTGTAGTTGGTAAAGGTACATTATCAAAAGAGCTCTGAGGACAGTGAAACTCTTCTGTATCACAATTTTCAAACAAATCCCCACGACTCTGTACATGTTTTGTAACTTGTTGAGGAAGTGTTTCTAATGGCATATTCCATAATTTAGTTCCTAAATCATTTTGCTTTTGCATTGTTTTATCGTTAATATTTTCTTGCCGAGGAACTGTAACTGATGGCATACTCCAAGATTTTTTTTCCAAATCCTTTTGCTTTTGCATTATTTCATGATTTAACTTTTCTTGTTGAAGTTGTTTCTAGAATGCATTAATATAATATAATCATTAATTTGATCTATAATATATAATGAACAGTAAAAAATGCAACATAATGGACTTTCACATTCTGAGGTAAATTCTAAATAAATTGGATAAGAAAAACTTTTTATTTGTTTAAAGTACATATAGTAAGGATTGGTTTATCTAATTTTTAAAAACTATATCGTTGAAATGTTGGTCTTGATAGTCGATGCAAATATGGATTCCTGATAGTTTTATATCACTCTTGTCTCTCTTTAGCATAACTTGAGAAATGCTTCACAAATAGCTTGAAGTTCTTTAAGGGTTAGATGACAATAAAAACCTTTAAGGTATTCTCATAGGAAATGGTCACAAGGGGACAAGGAGGTCATGCTAAAGACAAAGAATGAAAAACTTCCGAGAACTACACCATATTATGTGTATTGCCAATCAAAGTCAATATTTGTAAGATATAATTTTTAAAACATTACTAAAAATTTTAATATATGTACTTTCAATAAATAAAAAATATAATTTTCATATAATGTATGTTTCTTTAGAATTCATCTAAGAAATGTCAGTCCATTATATGTCACATATGTAAATTATATATACTAATAGAATTTTATTTTAACTAATTGCATATCTTTTTCCATAAACAATTTGTTGATAAATCTTGTATTTTCTTATAAGTGTTGAAGTTTATTTAGTTTGGTCGATAACTGCGAGCTTTACTACTTTTTAGATCAATATAAGTTGTATGAACAGTAATTAACTGTTTAAAAATATAACGCAAACCTGAATTTGAGCCATAATTCGTTTCTCAGCTTCTTTCTCATATGCTCTCTTTATTTTGTTTTCCTGATCTCTTGCTGCTCTTTCAATTTTGTCATCTTCCATTTGTTCTTTATGTTTTCTTTCTAATTCGTATTTCTTTTTCTCCTCTATCTGTTTACTTAATTCAAATCTATAGAGTTCTTGCTTTAATTTATTTGCATCTTTTATCTGTTCTTCGTTGACTAAGTTTTAAATTAAATACACATTTATTAATGTAAATATTAAATATATAATGAAAAATTCAATGTAATTGGTGAGTAACTAACATGCACATGATTCAACACCATCTACAAATGGAGGAACTATTTGTATTGTGTCTTCTTGGTGCACTAAACAAAACAATTGTTTTTATAACATCCTAATAAATATTTATACAAATTAAATACTTACAATCTATGTTGTCACCTAATTTAATTTGTTTGGAATTACTATTATTTTCCTATAACAAAAATGATTAAAATTATTAAATACCTAGTATATATTTCTGATCAAAATGTACAAATACCATTAGTATAGTCATTAACTCAATGCTATATTATAACTGAAATAAGTTAGGATATAAATTAGTTAACTAAGATGCTCAAGCACAATATGCCAAGAAGCATTGAGTAAGAGAAAAATAGTTAGAAAAACATGACAAAATTATATTAATAATATTAAAAAAGATATGGATATGGAAAAAACGATTCTGAGCGATTTTGAAAAAGTTCTACACCTAAAAATTGAAGCAAAATTACTAGTATAAAAGTTGTTCAAAGAAACAAAAAAATAAAATTAAAATAAATAAACATTATAAAATCAATTCATTCTTTGTTGCGCTCAGAATCTAAAAGAAATTTTGTTTAGATCAAGCAGAAAGGAAGCTCATAATATTATAAGGTACGAAAAAAGGAAATTTGTACATAATATAACCAAAGAAGCAGAACAAAATGATAGGAACCAAAATACTCAACAATTATATCATAAAGTAAATAGTTATGATTGGCCTCTAATTTTCAACCATATTAACAAATTACCGAATTTTAGAATTGGTTTTAAAGTAATGGATAATTGTCAATGACTTTATGAAAAACAGGCCATATAATTATGTTCGTCAGATTAAATAAAAAATCAACTGCTATACCATCAGTACCAAAGGAAAACTTACTGTAATGCGTATACAGTCCATTTATAAGATGTCACAGAAAACTACGCATAGTGTGAAATTCCAAACATCTAAAATTCTCTTAACTCTTTAATTTTATATTGAACGAAGGAGTAGAGTAGACCAAAAAAAAAATATTTAGACAACTAATTTGTTGCTTTAGTAATATTATAGTTAGGTTTATTACAGAAATTAACCATACTAGATATCCTACCCAAGAATTTTTTGGAGAAACTTTCAAAAATATTTTGGCTGATACTTTAAATGAGCTTCAACATTGTAAATAGAGCCATTGAAAAATGTCTGGGTAAGTGTTTATATCGGGTTTGATGAAAAACTAAGATAATCTTGAAGACTAAGCGATTGTTCATTTTTTTTGTGTATTACAGAAAATACTTACCATTGCAGATTTAAATGCTTCATTACAAGAAAAAGCTGGCAATTTTGGTAAATTTGATACATTATTTTTTTGTTTCGACTATAAAAGTTATATATTTTATTATTAATTTTATAATCTATAAATTAGAAAAATAATTAATTATTTTGAACATTTACTTTAGATAAATGTTCTATATATTCCTTTCTTTGTAACTCTAATATTTTTTTTCTTTTATTTTCATATTCTCCAATGCCTAAATAAGGTTGTGAATTTACTTGATTGGCTGGATTAAGCGGTGAATATTCTCCAAATCGAACATTTCTTCTCACCTTAAAATAAATTACATTTTCTTTTTTTTTTAACTACAGATTCATTATATAATTTAAACAAATACTATACAAATTACAAAATTTAATCATAAAAATATTAATAATTAATACCTTGATATCTGGAGACACTAAATTTTCTCTATTTTCTGTATTTATTAAAACATTATTGTAGTTATAAAATACCTGAAAACAGATAATTTTGTTACATTTATTATAAACACATAATATTATGTATTCAGTACAACGACATTCAGTGTACTCAACATTATAAAATAAATGTGTTTACATTACCATATAATTTTAAATATTCACTGCAAGACCTAAAAATCATTAATTATACTTCAATTTAATATTAATGGTAACGCCAAGTACTTACATTGTGTGTCTGTGTAGCCGTTTTCTCATTCAATAACATTTGGTTATTTTTGACATCAAATCTATTATCATTACTGTTTTTTGTAAAGTAACTAGGTGAATGTGTAAATAAGTTTGCCAACCTATCAATTTCAGTTGTACGATCACATGATTGATTTAGTTTTGTTGAATGACTTTTAAGAGATATACTTTGAGAGACTGTATTTGTGTTTGGTTTTGCTGATTGATTTATCTGGAAATAATATTACTTTGTTAAATAATTCCATTAATAAACAATTTATGAACAATTAAACTTGTTTAAAAAAAAAAAAACACAAAAACCACATAAATAATGTGATATATATTATATAAATATAATACCTAAATTAAATAATTTTGTTTTTTTAACTAAAATCAATGTTATACATTGTAAATTGTAGCTTTTGTAGGTATATAATATTATTTTGTCTTAAAAATTTGTTTTTTTTTTTTTATATAATTATACAATCTATTTATACATATATTACAATAAGACTTGGGGAAACCCAACCAGTTATGGTCTTTAGGCATGAACTAAAAGTAATTAAGAATTTGTTTTTAAATTTATTTGACAAGGTTTTGGGGCCATTGCCACCTGAGCATCCTGCAGGGATTTCAGAAATGTAGATAGATAATAGCTTTTGGGCAAGGGAATTAGTATGATTTTTAAGGCAATTTATACATTTAGAGTAGCTTAGCTGTTTTAGTAACTGTAGAAATATAAAAATCTGTGTGAAGAGTACAATTTCAGATGTATGGGAAGAGCATTAGCTATAATTTATGAGTTTTAATAAGTAATGAGTTTTTAATTAGAATATTTGGATTTTTTTGTATGTTAGTATTTTAGTGTTTCAGTGTTAAATACCAAACAATCATACATGTTAAATTAAGCAATTAAAGACTTGTACTTTGGTTTTGAAAGAGTTTTTAGAGAATTTGCCTAGGATGGGTTTGAGTAGGTTAAGTTGTCTATTTAATTTTAATTAGGTTGGGTGAATGTGTTTGGCCCAATTTAGGCATTCGTCAATGGTTAGGCCTAGATATTTGGCAGTGTCAGGGTTTGTTGTTTAAATGTTCAATGTATTGGTGGAGGTTAGCAGTCTTAAAAACTGAATAGTCAATTAGGTATGTACTAACACAACAGCGAGTGTATTAAAGATAATTGGATTAGGTGTAGGTATGTTAGAATTTAAGATATTTTTCAAAAAAATTATCTAATTACTTATAAAGGTATGTGAATTATTATTAATTTGACCAAGTTAATAAGGAATCACTTTCAATTATTAATACATCTAAACTATGGATATATTTCAGTATTTACTTACATTAAAAATGTATAAAACTACAATAGTACCTACAATTAAAATATTATTCTGCATATTGAAAAGTTAAAGATATATCAATTGCACCGGAAATCACAGGTAAAAATGTAAAACTATAGAATAATTAGGAATTAATTATTAGAAAAAAATTAAACATTATATGCGTTAATCAATATTTGAATGTATTATATTGTTTTATATCATTTGCACTGATTGATTTATAAATAGGTATATAAAAATTTGAAAAGTATACTTTTGTGATTATCTCGTTAATATATATATGCAACTTTTTCACTGTATCTTTGGGCATCACATAATCAGGTATATTAAGTGAAAGAACTACAAAGCCTGTGAACCGTTTCACTTAGTATTTTGGAAATATTTGTATTTACCGCATCCTTAATATTTTTGAAAATGATTCAACTTCAGTCATACATAAGAATGAACATTATCGAGAAATAAAAAAAAAAGATTAAAAATCTAAAGTATAAAAACAAATAAAACGTAAATAACATAAATAAATATCTACATTTATATAGATTTTTAATACCTATGCATTTTTCAATATATTTTTTAGATAAGTAAAAATTGACATTACAATTTGCAACAACAATAAAAAAAACATTCAAATACAATACAAGTAGCAACATCCATACAATTTTTAACAATTGATATATTTTAAAATGATCTGGCACAATTGATGTATACCTTTTTTGGATCTACAAAATGGATGTATATAACATAGGTACCTACCTATTCTCCCAAAATTGGCGTAATTGACAAAACCAGAAAACATAGAATCGATAGTTTTCATATAAAAATTATATAATACAAATATTTTCCAGCATAAATATTTGAATAACCTATATTTTAATACTATTTACTAAAATTATTTTAAGCTATATATTTAAAGTAGGTAGCTTTACGCTTAATAAAACACATAGGTACAGTTAAATAGGTAGATTGTAAGTAGAGTAGGTAAATTATATTATTAAAAACTCTAGATGAGAAATTAACTAATATTCTAATAGACATATATAACACAATTTAAATAAAATAAGTAATTTCCAATATTTGTTAACATATTACATTCATTACTTTTGATTTTGTTGCTAGCAAACCAGTGTTTTTATCCATCTCAAGTTTCCAACTTTCTTGTTCGATTATAGTATCTAGTGAATTAATCATTACAGCATTGCTTATTTGATGCACATTATGTTCCATTATTAATTTAAATTAATATTAACATTGATTACAACCAATACCTGAGAAAAAAAGGGTAAAAAAAAAATTATAACACAAGATACAGAAATTAAAAGATAAAATATTTTTAAACTTTAAAAAATTAAAACCGCTATTTGATTGATATTGATAACATCAGAGATTACAAAAGAGTAGCGATAAAACATAACCTAAAAATAAACAGGGATCTGTTAATTGGTATACTCTGTTTTGGCGGTAAATTTAAAACATGTTAAAAAAATAGAGCCAATACTGGAGACTGGTGCGGTCACTGTTGTAGATTGGTCCATAAATAGATGAAGTATTAAACTAAATAAATGTTAGTGCTAAAATGTTTATTTTTACCTCAATTTGTTGACGAGTTATTCGAGTATTATTTATGTGGCATGGTGCTCCGCTACTATCCCCCTATCTAAACTTAAAAGTGGAATATTTCGTTAACGGAAATCAAACATTTTAGCACGAGAATTTATTTAGTTAATACTCTATCTATTTACGGAATTTTTAGTATAAGTTTTCATTTGAAAACCAATGTTGGTATCGCCACAAGATACTCCTCCAGTCAAAATTTAAACGTATGCAAAATTTAACTAAAAAAATGATGTGAGCACGTTTAGTGAATCACTCTGGTATACGTCATATTATGGTAAAATAATTACATATGCATTATATATTTTCTTTAATAATATTAGTTTAATATTGTACCTATTTTCCCGTTTTTCCTAGGCTTTTCCCATGTCTTTCCTGGTGTTTTTTATTTATTATGAATATAATAGAGAAAATCAAAAAATTGACCTACCTAAAGTACCATCCCAGTCAAATTTCCTTTCAGAAAAAGTGCTATCATGTAAAGTGGAGCGAGATTGCTCACAGTGAAGTTGTCCACAGATAAAAAAAAAAAAAAAACATTATAAAACCGATAGATTCTTCGCTTTGCTCAGAATCTATAATGAATTGACATGACAAATTAATGATTTTTTTTTTTTCGACTGCATGTTAATGGTTAACATTTGTACTTGTCGCAAGATATTATTTCTCTCTCTATTATGTCATTCAATATTCGCGTATATTATAATATAAATGTGTAATGAACGAATAATGTACTGTAATTAATTAATATAATAAAAATAGGTATATTAGAAAGGAATCCAGTTATTAATCATACGCATATGCACATTAAATGCATAAGGAAATGGCTCACAATACATTTTTACAGGGGTGTGTGTTTAACGTAAAAATATCTAGGTGTATAGGAATAGCCGTCTATTTACGATGGTTGAGGCAAGTTTTAAGTAGGTAATATGTTATTAATTTATGTACTATTTGTTACATAAAAAAATTAAAACGTTCCTTTATTTTATAAATTCTAATCAAAGAGACTGTAAGAGCGAGGAATGTATATTGGTTTCATTATGAATTGTTTGTTTAAAAACAAATTTTAAATCGGATATCTTAATCTATAATCAAATTGTATGGTAACTTTCAGCATTTGTCATCTAATTGTTATACTGAAGAGGTCATTTTTTTATTTTATTTGTAATTTTTATTTTTTACTATTTTTATGATTTCTGGGTTACCTTTGACAAAAAGTGAAAAACACGACTAATAATCGTTCGTCGTTGCGTATAGATATACATTTTATTAAATTACCTACTCCCCCTTCCGACTTTCTTGATAGAGAGTGGTCACCGCATCGGCTGCTGCAGTTACAATTTTTTTTCGCATTTAAATAGGGTGGAGTTTAAAATACTATGTGATAAATTATTTAAATTCTCAATTTTTAAACGGTGTCGGTCGTGACATTCTCGCTGATGTTTGCCACTGACACAGGGTGTATCGAACCCACCGAAACACGCCCATAAAATATTGATTCGATGTGCGCAAGCGTATTGTTTCATTCGATGACCCCGCGAGTTGCAAGCCCGCTCGTGCAGCGTACGATTGCTGTAAAGCATTCTCTAACTTTTTTATTTTCGAGTACCATTTATATGTATTACGGATCTGTCGCGTACCGCTTATGGCTAAAAATTAAACTATTCACAATGTCAATACATTTATTTCAAAACGATAAGAGCATAAGACAAAAAAAAAAAATAACTACAATATAGATAATTAACATTATAAAATAGAATCCATTGAAAAACATTTGTACGAATATTGTATTGATTCATTTTCCGAAGTGCTACCATTCGGCCTTTTGCGTAACGCCATGTTGTCTACCGAGAAGGTACCACTCTGGTGGTACGTGTAGCACATTTCGAGAGCCGCTGCTCTCATATGATATTATGATGACATTTTTTGACGTATTTCTAATGTTTCACATTATTTTTGCGCAGTAATTAAATGTTGGTATAGACTTATTAATGACAGTGGAGAAATAATAATTATCAGTCGCCCCATTGATCTTCTTTTTTTTTTTTTTGTAACTATTATTCGTATGACCTAACCTAACATATTTTTTAATTCCAAATTTCTTCATTTTTTTATATCGGAAAAATCGCCAGTTTAATTTGTTGATGTTTATATACGAGTGAATATAATGTTTAGGAAATGATGTTTTAGACAAAGTACACGAGTACAAATTTCCGACAATAGCGTTTGAGTCGACTTTCTCCGACTATGCGTAATATGGGGGTAATCGAGAATAATATTATTATTTTACTCGTAGAAAATGTACCGATGCGAATTTCACCGCCGCTAAAATAATGACGTGGACCTGATGTTCGACCGGTCATAACGGCCGCCGTTCGTTTCGCGAATTACGCACGGTTTCTAAATAATTTGTAATGTTAACGTCGTTAAAAAAGGCCAACAATTTGCGAAACGAATGCAAGGACAATATATCCGCGGAAAAATCGACATAAATACACGATAGTTAATGTAACAAAATGCATTAGCGTTAGCATCGATTACAGAATATTCTATTCTATAGTCAATACATACATACGCCTACCTATATCAAACATGAAATAATACTCAATATCGTTTCACCGCCAAGACGCGAAATCGCCGCTATAAACGTGCACGTGAACGATAATTGGTCGCATTAATCTAAAAACTTTATACAATTATTGTCAACGTGTAGTAGTACCTAGGTATCGTTTTATCGGCACGAGCGCCTAACTGGCGCAGGCGACGTATTTGAAACGCTATATTCACTATTTTTTTTTTTTTTTTTTTTTTATAGCTTCGGAATTCGAAACCGTATACACGGTCGGTACAATGTAGATCAGTGACCAGGAACCTATTGTGTAACCGTAATACACTATTCGTAATTAGTATCAAACGCGAGTACGTTGTTGACGTACGTTACGTTATGCGGTCACGCATCACGAATGCCCGACTCGTCAAGTTGTACGAGTCATATACGCAATGAATACGTATTGCGCAACACCGCAAATAGGTACGCACCCACCAACATTAACGATTAACAACGGTTTTATGAACATTATGCCCGCGCGTGTTCATCGCAGCAATTGAAACCGCCGAGTTTTGGGTACCGATATCACGAACATTAATTGTACCGAAAAATAATAATACCACTAATTGATGGCGGCGTGACCGGGGTTAAATAAGATTTACGCAGCCGCGTCACGGTCGCGTCAATTTTCCTTGAACACAATCGCTATCGTTACATATGTAACGTATTTGAAATAAAACCGTGATACGAAAAAACGGGTCCTATGTAAATTCAACGGGCGTTGAACACTGTAAGTGCTGCGTCGTTGTAAATAGAACGTTCACGCGCCAACATTGCTCCTAATATTATTTGTTTTGTAGCCTCTATGGTAGTGTTATTAAATCGTGGCCAGAGAATATCAAGAAAACACGAAAAAAGAAAAAAAAAAAACGATTGAAACAGTAGGGTAGGTACGATATCCCTATACACCGTTAAACACGTCGAGGTACAACAAACTATAACGTTTGCGTTGTTTGTGGCGTTCTATTGCGTAGTTGCATATCGAGTTTTATCTACCGAGTCACGCAATGTATTATTACACAAGCACAATAATATTATTGTCCGTGACGCGCTCGTGGCCGAGGTCGTTGAGTTCGGCGAAGCAAATGCTATTTTGGCGGACAGAGATACATGCGCCGCACGGGTAAAACGGTATTTTAATCGCGTTACGAATATTCTAGAAGATTCTTTTATTTCCTTTGTTGTTCGGCCCGTCGGCCTTGGCCCGCGGCGTCGACTTCATGACGTACAACGATCGCCAAACGCATTTTCGTGTGGTGGTAACATTGATCGCGGCGGCGTCTACTCCGTTGATCCCAACCCCGCTCAACCGTGGCCGAACAGCTGTCCACTCCGACTGTGCCATTCGAACGTACGCCATTGGTCGGCCGTTTTCGCTGCGGAATAACCTAGTTCCCGTCACCCGACGACCGTGGTGCCGTCCGAACCGCAGCTCAAAAACCTTTTGTACGCTGTCGTTACTGGAAGTCTGCCGCAGTACCGCACGAGCCAACGCAATTCCTACCCTAAGTCGTTTTCACACTCAGTTCCAGGGATACACAAATATATGTAAGTATAATTTCCGAATCGCAATCTGTTCATTTGTTTTTCATTTACTCCGTCGTCGTTCGTTCGCGTTCATCCGAAAACGTTTTTACGCTTTTTCGGTTTTTTGTATTTTCCTGGGCGTTTCCCATAGATCAATATGTCCGATTCGAAAATGGTCGTCGCGTATGGTTTTTATACACACGTAATACATCAAATTTTTCGCTCTGGAACTCCGTATGATTCCATTACCCAATGATAAGTATAGTAATATTTGAAGTAATTGATCGTCGATTTTTTCCGTCCGTCCGTCCATTGACATCCGCCATATTGCTTTTGTTCTCCTTTGTTGTTTACTTTGTGAGTTTTGGTACGTCACACTTTCCGATCTTCAATTTCTGGTTTTTGTTCGTAAATTTTTAACAAGTTAACAAAGCAATTAATAATATAGTTATTTATCAAATAAGAGATTGAATCCTGTAGTGTTTCATTAAAAGAATTTATTTTCATTTTATAATTATCGGGTACTTATTTAAGTATGTAATATTGCGCAAGTTGGATAGAAAAGAAAAAAGATTTAATCGCATTCTATTTCGAATTTATATTTTGTTTTGATAATAATATTGTTAAAAAATTGATTAATATAGATTGGTGTTGACATTTTTTTAAATTTTATATATGTCTATTATCTGTATTTTAAATAAATAGATACTTGCTAAACCTAATCACAAGTTTTTGATTTTATAGAAGATTCACTATTAAAAATTATTTTATAATGACAAGGATATCATTTTTATTAAATTAAGAATTTGTATTTGAGTGAAATTCCTATTTTTTTTTTTTATAAAGATTATTTACTTTTATACATTTTTATATTAAATGGTATAATATGTATTTATATAGGTTCTTCCTATTCATTTATATTAGTTAATTTTTTTATTACTCGTTGATCTATCTACTATTAAATTGCCTATATATTTTGTTTATCTGAGTAAAATATAGTTATACTGTTATTAGATTCTATTCACACAATAATCATAATAATAAGTCAATTTATAGGGTTAAAATATTGGTTAAAAACCAATACACTAAGTAATTAAATTAAAATGGTATGCAACTAATAAATATTTTACGTTGATAGTGTATTAAATATTTTTTGTTTGATAATTATATTTTTTTAATAGACATTATCATTACGTAAGTTTGGTAATAATGTAAGTGAAACATATTTCTGAAGTTTATAAATTAAAAACAAACATTGAATAACCTATTTAATTCATCCATGGATTTTATCCTGAATTTAATATACTAATTGAACTTTTATAATTACTTTATAATATTATTTTTCTAGCATTAATTGTAATTTGTATATTTAAGTAATTAATTTCTATATTTTGGTTTCAGATAAAAAATGCAGATCTTTGTCAAAACTTTGACTGGAAAAACTATCACATTGGAAGTAGAATCTTCCGATTCTATTGAGAATGTGAAAGCAAAGATTCAAGACAAGGAAGGCATTCCACCAGATCAACAACGTTTGATCTTCGCAGGTAAACAATTAGAAGACGGACGCACACTTTCCGATTACAACATCCAAAAAGAATCAACACTTCATTTGGTTCTCCGTCTACGTGGTGGTATGCAAATTTTCGTGAAGACCCTTACGGGAAAAACCATCACCTTGGAAGTAGAATCTTCCGATTCTATTGAAAATGTGAAAGCAAAGATCCAAGACAAGGAAGGCATTCCACCAGATCAACAGCGTTTGATCTTTGCTGGTAAACAATTAGAAGACGGACGTACACTTTCCGATTACAACATCCAGAAGGAATCGACACTCCATTTGGTTCTCCGTCTCCGTGGTGGTGCACAATAATTTTAAAATAATATTGTTATGGGTGAATTTAAATAAAAATTAACACATTACATTTACATAACAAAATAAATTTCAAAATTTTAAATCTTACTATTATTTTTTTCTTTTGTTTTGGTTAACCAAATTAAGAATATTTGAAATTATGACATTGGTACTGTATTATGAAATAAAACTATCATTCACCCTTTAGTTGGGCTTAGTTTTGCATTTGTTTTCCACTATTCAAAATTTGTGGTATAATGTAGTTATTATAGTTATTAAATTAATTCATCTAGATTACCAAATTTTATCCTTGTTCCTTGTGCACATAATATATCTATAATTTAGAGAACCTTATTAATATTGCAGTATGTGCATTATTAACCTTGGTCACAAAATGGTTAGTTTTAATTAAATACAACTGGTTCAGGAGTAGATAATGAAAGTTATGATTCATCGAAAGAAAAAAAATTGTAGACATTGTACAATGGGTGAGTCACAATAGGCAAGAAGTTGAGGAAGTTTGGTCATGTTTTGAAAGTCTAATTATACAAAATTTTACTTCACCTAATTTTTTCTACAACAAACTGACTTATAATTAGTCTCCTATTAACTTTACAATGTTTTTGTTTGGTCAGTGTTATATCTACTAAGTATGAAAAAAATGTATAAAAAACTCAAAATTAAATGGCTTGAATTTTTTGACAATGTTACCAAGTCTAGAAAATGAAAATCTGCACAATTTTTATTCTAAGAAAATTGTTTTCCAATTTTTATGAAAACTGGAAAATCAGACAGTGATCTCACACATACTAACCGGATAAAACGTGTTACACTTGAAAATCTGAGCAAAATATCTGGTAGAGTATTTGTTCTCAGAAAAGAAAAACCAATAAATTCCATTCTCTGCCCAGAATTTAAAATTGGACATATAAAATTAAATGTTCACAATATTCAAGTATCAACAAATGTTTTAATCCTTTGAGGCATTGTGGTATTATAATGAAACCATCTATATTTGTTTCCTTTTTATATGTAATATGAGTGCTAAATTTTAATATTTTCCAAGAAAAAATTGTGCCTCTCTAAGGATTAAATTAAAAAAATAACTATTCAGTAAGTATGATATGCACATTTAAAGAATAATTAAGACTTGAAATTATGTATAAACTGATTGATGAAATATTAAAACAAATAATTTCAATTATTTTAATATCTATTAACTGTGGCCATACCACGGCTATAGATAATTTATAGCAATTATCCTATTAAGCATTATAGAAATGCTGTTTTAGGTTAAATCTACTTAATAAATTATTTGAATTTTGTTGGACAAATTATATCGTTTTGGAATTTCTTTACAGAAAATAATAGCTTACCTTTAAAATATGTAGCACGGGACTAGTATCTAAATCACCAACATTGGCAAGTTTTACCATATTTCCTACTTGAACAATTAAGAGTTTTGATTGATTTGTCATACAACTGAATAATTCACATCAGGAGACATTGACACAAAATTATTTAACACTTCTTGTAATAATAATTTTTATAAATGTATTAAAAACAAAACTTTAAAGTTGAAGTAGTAGTTTCTTAATGAATGCTGGTCATTCATTATCACTTCAATTATTTTTAGATTCAGATTTTTTTTAAGTTTAGCAACTTACAAAAAAGAAGAAAATAAACAATATGTTCTTTTGTATGGAAAAAGTAAATACCCGCATAGTATGAGTCAGTGGCGGATCTAGAGTTGTATTTTGGGGCTCTCTTAGAAATAAATACTACAAAGAAAAGTAAAATAGAGGTGATATTGGGGATGGGTGCATCCACTGTTGTAGGTGGTAAGTTGAGAAAGTTAGGACACATAAGATTATTTATATTGACAAACTATTGCTAACTTAATTTTTTAATGGAGTTAGATTTCTAGTAGAAAATTTATTCAGACAGAAAAATAAAATAATGGTTTAAACAGTTAATTATTTGTGGAAATAAACTTTTGAATAGTCTGGGGCCTCACCTACTGGATCTGCTACAGTAAATTTACCAAGGACAAGCATTTATAAGATTTGAAAATTATTTTGTAATTTTTCAATAGTTAGAGGTATTATGTATAATTTTTTTTCTTTCTTTTATAAATAAATACATTTTTTTTTTATCCCTATACAGTTTTCTTTAACTATAAAACAACTAATTCTTGTAGTACTAATAATGAATTTATGGTGAGAAGTCCAGGTTTCACAATATTACATATTTTTGGACGCTTATAAAAACTTTTTAATTATTCCTATTAATAATATTGATACTAGAGTCTACTCATTTATGCATCATTATTTTGAATACAGAAAAATCACAAAAAGAAAATTTAGAGAAAATGGTTGCTCATGTCGAATAGCCAGAAAACAGTTACTGAATGATGTGTGTTTAATAAATAAACAAAATAAGTAAATATAACTATGGCCTTTATTTGGAATGTATTTTTTTAAAGTTTTGTATATCTTTTAGATATAATATTTTTGATATACCATATGGTTCAAAATGTATAAGACATTTTTTTTTTTGATTTATATACATATAAAATGAATTGGATATATATATTTATAGTATTTTAAGGGGGGTTTTGGGAGTCAACTTTTGAAATTTAAATGGACAACTATAATTTTTTTGCAAAGACAATATAAAAATATTTTTTAAATAAATCGAATCACATTAATTTATTTTAAATTCTATGTTTGAGAGCAATTTAAAGTTTTTAGAAATTGCATTTTGAAGACACGCTGATAAATATTAGTATAATTGTAGAATAGATTTGAATAAGATTAAAAAATAATTTGTAGTTTCCTTATAATTTATATTATGTTACTAAATGGTATTTTAAAGTCATAGCTTTTAAATATAATGAGTGTAGTGGCGATGTTAGGAGTTTTAATGTCTCATTGAGATTTTGTGTAGTTATAAAGTATCATAATATAACAGAGTGTAATGTTTAAGTTGATATATAATATTATTTTTTTCTAAAAACATAAATCAGATATAGTTCTTAATTAAGTTTACATAATTATTATAATATAATACCTAACTAATAACATTAAAAATAAAAACAATTTACAAGTTACAAATTATATATTATTATTTTAGTAGTTTTTTTTTTCAGTTGAACATAAATTTTAACAATAAGCTGACAAAAAATACATTGCTAAGTTTTACATGTATTCAGTTTAAAAAATAAATGAAAATATAATATAATATGTATATAATTAATGGCTGAAAATATATGTAAAATTCAATAACATAGTCTATTACATCAAAAATACAAATTATATTTAAAAACGGTTTTTACATAAAAAAAAAGTAAAAATTAGGGAATTAAAAAAAAAAAAAAAAAAAATATATATATAATAGAAAATAAAACAAATATTATTATTTTAAATAGGGATTAAACTGTTGGTTAGATAAATATTGCCAGAATGTTTAATAAAAATCAATGTTTAACATAATGGTTAAGTTTAGATACTATTTTATACAACTTTCCCATGTAACTATCAATTTACAATAATAATAAAGAAAAAAATAAAAACATAAGATGGCTTTGTCTTTCCGTACAATAATAAAAATAGACCCATGCTTAGTCATACACATGCAATTAAGCGTATTATATTAAATCGTTGGAAAGTAAAATAGTATTTTATTGTACAAAATTCAATAATGATCGATGTTATATAGAGGACGGACAAAAAAATAAACCAACTGTAGCAGCTGCCTAAATACATTTTAGAAAAACAAAATAAAAAAGGTAAATCTTGTTCGTTGGTTTACCTGTTCAGTTTTTTTTTCCTAAGATCAGGAAGATTCAGGGAAAATAAATCTCACTGGTGTATATGTTCTCGTTGAAAATAAAAAGATTATCAGAACTGAGTGTGACGGTAATTATAGGAGTTTAAATTAAAATTTATATTATTAAAAAAAATAAAATGCACAACAAATAGGATCTAAAAAATTCAAATTGTTTCGCTCTTGTTCTCAAAGTCATTGAGGTGTGTACCTCATTCCGCGTTAAGAGATATTTGGTGGCGGGTTTTCATTCATTTTCAAGACAAAGCAATCTTTTATGTCGTTACACGTGTCACATGTATATTAAGTGTCGAGTGATTATTATAACACATTAAACGCGATAATAACTGAACAGCTGTTGACATGAATATAAGTTATTATTGTTATTATAATATGAGGCAAACATTAAGAATAAAAAAATGTATTAGATATACATAATATATTACGCTGAATATTCATCATCAAAGTAGAAGTCTAGATGCGACTAAATAATAATAACTGTTATATTGTATATACCTTTTTTTTTTTTAAAATTTTTTTTTTAACTACTTAATAATTTAGATAAAAATAATAAAATAACAATAAAAGTAGCACTCGTGTTTATAATACTTCAATCTACCGCCAAGTATAAAATAATACCCATAACAACGTACTACCCCTGTCACTTTTTGTGTTCATTATGATAGTAAATCTGAAAAAAAAAATAACCAAAAATATAAATTAATAAGCTATATTACATAGATACCACATTTTTTTTTTTCAAGATTTGAAAAATAATATATATATATATAAAAAATTGCTAAATATACATAAAGTTAAATATTCAGAAATAGGCAAACATTGTTATTAGTCTAACAGTTTTGAATTTATTATTCTAAATATTTCAATTTTACTAAATTAACCGTAAATGCTGTGTTAATATTCAAAGAATTTAATCTATTAGTTTTGATTAATAAACAAAAAAAAAAAGGCAGTTAAACAATTAAGTGACAATATGATCTGAAAATATATATAAGGTATTGTTTGACAATAGACATTTTTAATACTATATAAATAAAAATAATAGTTCAATTGACATTATTTGAATATTAAAATAATTTTCATTTACATTTTAAATATGCATACAATCTAATGACAGAAGGTAAAATAACGTTAGACAGTTATATATTTCAATGGATTAGAAATTCGACAAATCTTTGAGAAAATTTGTTCATTAAACTGAACATCACCATTTGGATACATTTTGTAGAATGATCAATACAAATTTATATTTGCCAATATAATAGCAAAAATGTATTAATTTTGTAAAAATAAATAAATATTATAGAACCTTTAGATCTCAATTTTTTTATCAATAAAATATCTGATATTTACCATTGACGATTTGTTGATCTGATCTTTTGTTTTCCTGATACGCGGTAAAATCAGTGGGGTTGTCTTGAATGCATTTGCCGATTCCAATGTCGATGATTTGTTGCGTGGATAATGTGTCTGATGGAATGGGTTCCAATGATAAGTCCAGTAGATTGTTTGTCACATTGTTTAATTGCCTAGAGAACAGATTACATTGTGTAAGTAGTTATAATTACAACATAAGGCAAGAGATTGCAGCAAGGATAGAGAAAACAAATCAAGAATCAGACATAAGATATCATTTATATGGAGGTAACCTTACGAGGAGTTGACTTAAATCAAGGAAAAACTTTCTGAAGACAATAATCACTCTATCATAAATGCCTGATGCGACAAGAATAGGTCTATGAAAAGAAGAAATCAAAAGGCATAATTCAGAGTTATGGAAGAACCTGGAAGAAAGTTTACCAACTGGAAGTCATCTACAATGGTCGACATGGAAGACATTAAATAGATTGCAAAACTGAAACTGGAAGGATAGTGGGTAATATGAAAAAATGAGAAATAAGAGGATGAAAAGTGCGAATGCGGCAGGGAGGAGGATATAGACCATCTGTTTGTGTGTCCACTACTATCAATTAAGTACAGAAAGGAAAATTTTATGACGAAAAATCGAAATATTACAGACAAGGCAGTACAAATTGCTGATTATTGGGAAGGGAAGGGAACATGAAGACTGACACGAGAAGAAAAAAGATTATTAGTATATTTTATTTCACAATATAACATAGTTGCAAATAGACTCTATACAAATCCAAGACTGAAGATGATATGATGAATTTTTTAAAAATAACTTCCCTTTAGTTTCATACAGTTTTAATAACTTGAAAAATGTACGCAGACGAAAAATATGGCTGTTTAACTTAATAATATGAAATTTGAACTATGATATGTACATAATATTGTAAAAACTAAATATATAGAACAATTAGGATAATACTCTTACAACAAAGAACATATCAGAACAAATTGCAAGGAAAATTTATTTGGATGAAAAAGTATAAATGCTTCGCTTAAAATTTTGTATATAATACATACACATCTGAATCAAAAACGTTTCCATTTTCTGTCAGATGACCATTGCTGTGGTGCACAATCTCATTAATGGTGTTGTTTGTATGACCATTTTGTTTAGGACTGGTCAGTTGCAGTCCATTGGATAATGTCTCGCTAGGTGTTGACATTGTTAATGATGATGACGAATGATTTCTTTCGGCAGACAACATTGCTTCGGTCTCAGATGTGGGGCCTAGACTAGTAGTCATTGGATCTGATAACGATTTTTCTATTTTTTCTGCGACTTGTGGCTCAACAGATTCAGTCTCATCCTGAAAAATCAAAAAAAAAAAAAAAAACCATTAATATGATCATCAATGGTGATACCAATCAACATTAAGAAAAATGTATACTTTGGTAGATGCGTTTCCGGTTCCTTTGCCTTGATTTCTAGTCCTCAGCATGATGGCTTCAACTCTTTTACGTCTCAGTTGTCTGTCCTCTTCTTCCTTCTTCAATTTAATTTCCATTTCTTGTCTCAGCCTTGAAAAAACAAATGCTTTTGATTAGAATATATATTTAAAAAATTGTCAAATACAGAAAATGGATAATTATTATGTATGGGCGACAATGAATAATTGTATTCTTTAGAGATATTATTTTGAATATGTTTAAAATTGCAAATGCATAATTGACTTACTTTTCCGCTTCTTCTTTTGCTTTACGGTCTGCTTCTTCTTTTTCCAATTTTAATTTCAGTTCTTCTTCTTTACGTTTCTTTTCTTCCAAGTCACGTTTTCTTGTCTCTTCTATGGCCAACTGTAATCTTAGTTCTTCAGATTTCCGGGCCTCTTCTAATAGTCTCAGTTGTTCTTCTTCCATACGACGTTGTTCTTCTTCTTCACAACGCAACCGTTCTTCTTCAGCTAATCTTTCGGCTTCCTGTTGTGAGAAAATCAAACGGATAATTATAAGTACAAAAGCATTTTTAAAAATCAATACAATAAATATACAGCTATTTAAGATTTGTATGGTTACCAATCGCTGTCTTTCTAATTCTGCATCTTTTTCTGCTTGTTCACGCGCCAGTCTTCTGCGTTCTGCCAAAGCAGCCTTGGCTTCTTCTTCGGTCGTGATCTTCTGTTTAGTAGCCAACATAGAAGCGGTCATGTCGCATTCCGCCAAGTCACTACTAACCGATTCTTGAATTGAATTGTCTTGACTTTCATCGTCTCTGGAAGCTGCAGAGGAGACAACGTCAGCAGAGGAGTGATGCTGTTCGGATGATTCGGCATTTTCAGTGGATTCCGAAGGCTTTTCATTTTTGTTTTTCTCCTTTAAAAAGTACACGTATACATTTGAGATTTACATCGACCATACCGATTAAAATATATATATATATTTTTTAAAACGCTTTAAATAACGTTTCCCTATATTAACGTTGTTGTTGTGTACCTTCAGAGTAGACTGTTTATTGGTGTCGTTGGGGAATTTTTTCGCTTCCACTTTGGGTGTAATCGATTTTTTGGTAACGTTTACTTTAGGCAGAGGCGGCCTTTCACCGGTGGCCGGAGACTTGGCGGCGGCGGCTATTTGATCGGACGACGTAACGCCGGTCACCGCTATACTGATGGGTCGGGGTTTGCGAGGTGTCGCCACCGGCCTGGACCTCGACTGGGTCGGTGCAGGTCCGTAGGCCGATTGGCTCATGGAACTTTGAGGACGATTGACTGGAGTCATTTCACCGGATTTCATACCTATAAAAGCCAATCGACACACGCTTTAGCCTTTATTGTTGCTCGTCAAGACGACGCGCGTTTGTTATATGACAGTTACACAAGTGTGAATTAAGTAGGTACGTAAAACGAAATCAACAACGTAAGAGAATTAGACAAGAAGACTTGCCCAACAAAATCATACACGTAGAAAAAGTCGACACGATATTATAATTTATAGGTACTCATGTGTTTGGTATAACAAAATGCTCGGCAAATATTATTATTTTACGATAGTCAGTTGGTTATTTGTTTACGATCGTCGCTATTATATTATTATTTGTTATCACAATACACTTAATTGTATGCGATTTTCTTAAAAAGGCCATTGTGGAAAAAGAATACGTTTTATTATCCAAAGGCTTTGTCCTTATCGGATAGGTTAATGGTCGGGTGCAAAGCTTTAGATTTTATTTTTCACTAAATTCGCACAAATTATTCGATATTATCTTTTTCGGTACAAATATATGAAATAGCAAAAATACCGTAAACGTCCTACGTGTATGACAATTGGCATCTGTAACCGTGTGTAAATATTAAAAAAAAAAATATAGATTAACATTTTTTTTTTTGTTCTTTTTTTTAGTAGGTAAATTTGAAATCGAAAAGAGACTGGAAAGAAAATATTAGACAATATTAGAATATTATATACAGTTAATATATTATTATTATATAGATACACAATAATCAGTAAAATTAGATAGGTTTCAAAAAAAAAAAAATGTATTAAAACGGAAACTATCGGTGCGGGTATATGAATCGCCTTGGCCCAAAGTTCAGTACCGCCACCTGTTGAATAAAGTGCACTTACTGTTTTTTTTTTTTTGTTATCGGGTTCGGGTGAGGTTACACAATATATTATTTAATTCACACCATGCACATGCACCGAACGAAAAACTTTAACAGCATCATGCAATTTGTAATTTTTATTTTCATTAATATTACAGGCGTGCGAAAGTACGGATAAAAGAACTTAATAAAAATACATTTGATTTTAAAGTAATAATAAAATATTGTTATATTTGTTTTATTAAGCGTGCCTTGTTTTAATCAGTTATCACGTAAATGAGACAGCTACGCATTTTAGATATATATATACTATATTAATGTTTTGAAAGAAAAAAAAATGTAAAAAGTATTAAAAAAAACCCACATTAAATACAGTAAATACGTATTTCTTTGAAAATAAACAAGAACTACACGGTTTAGAATAAATAAAGTATAGAGTATACTTAGGAGTTCTGATCCTGAACATTAGCATTTGTTTTCTCAGTCTCTCGCGTCACGTAATGGGTAAGGTCGAATTTCACTTAGGTTAAAAAAAGTAATTGCACTCGGATCAAGAAAAAAGCGTTTCAACAAAAATGTTTTAAGAAATAATTCTAATTTACAATAAGTTAAGAAAACGCAAATTTCCGCCGTTGTGCGGAACATGTGCGATGTAGAAATTATTATCGTTTTAATTCAGTTTATTACAATTACTACAAAAATAAATTTAAATAATTATAATAATGATTTGACACGATCAAAAAGAGGCTTTTTAATTTAATAACATGCAAAAAAAATTAAATTGTTTTTTATCACGTCAATGATTAAATTCATTGTCACTTGTCAGCCCTAAACCTGCTGGGGAAGGGGAAGGGAAAAGAAATTGTTTTCAAACCTTTTTTTTTTATCTAAATGTAGTTTGATCAATTAAATTAGGTGAAAAGTGCAAAAGTGATCATCCCGTATGTAATACGACGAGAAAGTAATTCCGCGTTTCCACGGTTTCGATTACCGGTCGAGTTTTTGGGGCAAAGAGATCTATTGTACATTTTATAAAGAATAGTATTTACTATACAGCGATCTCGGGATCGATTTTTTTCAATATTTTCATTTTTATCATGAGCGTTTTACTTTTAATCGTAACCGTTACCCACAAAGAAATGAAAATATTAAAAGAGCAGTTTGTAGCATGCATAAAAAATATATAATGACGTAAACAATCTTTCTAATAAAATGTATTAAAGGTCTATTTAACTAATAAACAGATAAATTCGACCGAAGAGTCGCAATGGTGTAAATGCGGAATGCCTTTGTCGCTATATTACACGCAGCGAGACGGACAGAGAAAACAAAACGCATAACTATTCAATTTTAAAGCGGAATCGATATTTTATATTTTGTTGTGACGATCGCGAATCGGAATTATTATTTTTAAATAAAATTACGAGAAAAACGGAACATTTTCATTCTGGGAAAAAAGAAAACGTCAATTTAAATTCACATATTTTTTTTATATATTTAAAAAAAATAAATCAATACCTACAAATTTTATAGAAAATATGTATAGTTTAAAATTATTCAAGAAGAGATTCATTTGCACAAACGGATACCATTACTAGTAACGAACTGTATTTTTATTACCTATTTTTTTTTTTTTGTTTTAAATTTGTACGGTAGTCCAAGTCCGATAAGTATGTTTTTTTAATAGGGTTATATCGTGATAATAATAATATTATGGATAGTAAAAAAAAAAAAAAGTACAAACAAGCGTAAAAAAAGCATAAAATAATTCATTATGATATTGCAAATGCTATACTATAGCTATTATACAGCACTTATGTTAACGCAATATACTAACGTGCGTAATTCCACCTCGTTGATTTGTTTATCGGAGAAAGAAAATTGAACGCAATAACATAAGGGTAATAATATATTATTACGTATCCAGACGTATGGTGAAAACAAAAAAGAATCGCGTATGAAAAAATCGATATGTCTTAATATTTTCCACACTCTCGTGCGCTGTTTTACTAACGTACGACATGCTTGGCGAATTTGCATTCGGTAGCACCGATTTCGGGATGTTAATTTTAAGTAAATCTACCAATTTAATTAAACTTTAAGACAAGATCTGCGCGATTAATTCGATTGTTTTCGATATATTTTATTAATTTTTAAGCGAGACACTACGAGAATGTGAACCATCGCAATTATTGAAAATGCGTACTATATAATAACAATAATAATAAATATTTATTGTCAAAAAAAATTTTTGAAACGCATATATAACATTAATTTAAATTAAAAATTTTTGACTCTGCCGCAAAAGCGTAGCTTGTGGTGGGTACAGTTGTTCACAACATTTAAAATTTAAATCAAAGAAAAATAGAAAATGATAAAAAAAAAAAAATAAATACTATATGTATTATGTCGCTTGAAAATTAATAAATATCGAGAAAACCGACGTGATTACAAATTCATGTTCTTGTCGTTAAGATTATAGATCTGCGATTCACTTTGATTTGCCATGTGACAAGAAAAGAGAATAAAATATTTTCCTATCGACGAGCTATTTGAAAACAAAAATTGAATATGTAGTATAGTTTATATACGTAAATAGAATTTATTAATTAGGAACATTCGAATAATTTCGTATAACACGAATGAAAGTAGAATTTCATTAGATTTGTTGCGAAACCGCGGAAAAATTTGTTATCTTCGGTTAGTGTAGGAAATTGGGCGTGGAAGGAGACACGGTGGCGAAAACGGGAACGAGGTGGTCGGCGACTATATACTAAATAAGTACTAATATTTTTCGTATACAGGGTGATCAATTTTCCCGGGGACAACCGTTATCACCATCTCGGAAAAATAATGATTTTTTTTTTTAATTTTCTGTTTAGAAAATCATTAAGATTTGCACGCGTCGTTCTCTATAATTTTACACCGCCCTCGGGTTTTTCACCCTGCACCGTGTTTGGCACACCCGTCTGCAACATTTGATTATCAAATGACAACTTATTATCGTGAAATTTCGACTGAAATTTCATTCCACCATTACTGTGGGTTTTTTCGACACATATAGGCCGGTCATTTGTTAATCAAAATAGCCACGATTGGTCGGTTTCATGCGGAAAAGCGAATAAAATCAAGAGCACGTAGTAGAAGTGCTATACACATATAAATATACTTTCCGAGATAACGATGTTCGTTGTCATACGGGAGATTGATCGCCCTGAATATTATATTGTGCCCCCATGGCATCATCCACGTACCTGGACCACCGCCGTTTGCGAATTCTCTGGCGCGCTTGCGCAGTCGCTCGGCTCTAGTGGGTCGGGGCGGCGGCACCGGGTTCAAGGCGATCATACTACGGTGGTGCGTCGAGCGATCCTTATTGGCGCCTAAAACAGATCGCCCGCCACCGCCGCCGGCCAAATGGCTCATGCTGCGCGCCGACGACAGGAGTCGCGGTCCTCCTGCTCCGCCGCCGTCGCCGTAGCCACCGTACGCGGCCCCGGCGGCGGCGCCGTCCAGCCGAGTCATCGAACTCGCCCTACCTGGTGACCGACGGGACGAACTGGCTGATCCGGGACGGCTGCACGGCGTAAGATCACGCGGAGACAAGATGGTGGGCATAAGGTCCGTCTTGCGTCTGGCCGCCTTCCGTTCGGCGCTCCCGTCACCACCTTCTAAACACACATATGTTACACATGTACAAACTCGCACCATCACCACCATCATACAACCATCACCGCCGCGGCGCGTGCCGCCGTAACGTCCATATAATATAATAAAATTTATTTAAATAAATTATATTATTATGTACAGCGCGCACGATACATAATATTTCATATGTGCATTATATTAGCGTATCATCAGTGGCGTTGTGAACGGTCGTCGATTAAGTCACGACTCGAGTACCGATTAGCCCCGGTAAGGATACTAAAACGTTTTTCGGTCTCTACTAATTATTTCCTAACAAATTGCAAAACAAACCAAAATTACAAGGAATATTATAAAAAATTAAAAAATTACCTCACTGAAGTACCGGTCAGGGGCGCCATTTGGGGCAGGGCGTTTACATAATTGGCCTAGGCGATAATCGATATTTTGGCCGTGGAATTCGGGTTTAATATCCATTTTATTTTATTGAAATTGTATTACCCAGGTTTTTCGTTTTGATTACAGTTTACAATATCCATACATAAAATAAATATAGACAGTTTCATGGTTATCACGAAATTCCGTTTTGAACTTTCCACGTTTTTTCCAGGATTATGGTTTACCAGAGTAAATAAATAATATGTGCAAAATATTTGTAAATTATCAAAGGGCTAATCAATAGTTCGAATTTCGAATATCTAATTAATATTTACGAAAATAGAGATTTGAGTTTGAAATTTAAATTGCATAGGTATAGTTATATGTTTGATTTCAAGAAAAGGTTACTTTAGTATGTTAATGCATGGACATTTTATTTTGTTAAACAATAATTGGGTGAGCATTACAGGGGAGGGGGGGGGAAATCGGCTCTATCAAAAATGTTCGCACCACCTTATAAAATTACTGAAATGACGTCCCTGCACGCCAGTGCGGACTCGCCAAATTAATAAAACTCGCTAATATTTTATCCACATCGTTGATGAAAATCGGACGAAAATTTTCGAATATCTTTCTGAGGATTAATCCGTATAATAGTTAGCTCAGATATATTTCGTCCACGGGTTCGCAACGCCACTGTAATGCAGCAGATATATAGCGAAATCGCCTCCGCCGCAGGGTGTTATAATTACATAAAGTAGCCGCGCTGTTATAGTGCAGTTTATAGAGCTAATTAATTATAATTAATTAATTTATTACATAAAACAACGGCAATCGTGTTCTACATATTATACAGGTAAATGCACGCTGCTGGAAGCGGATAGAGAATATAAAATAGGCGTGGCTATTTATAATGTTATAAGCTAATTAGAATTCGCGTTAATCGAGTGGAAGAAGAATGAAAACTATTTAAAACAGTTACACAACTAAAAATTACTAAAACGTCGAGAACTGTGGTCTATAAGATAGTAAAACTAGCCCGCAACCACAAGGTCCGTAAATGATATTATAAATTCCTTCATCCGACGACCAAGTGCAGCTGATACGGTCAACATAATAATAATCAGTATTGTTAAATTATATTATAATAATAGCAAGTATATTGGATTTTTCAATGCTCGAGAAAATCCAACACATTTCTATTATTATATTAATAAAAAATAAAAATATTCTATAGAACACGAACACACACGCTACTTTTTCACAGAATCCTAACACTGGATAGCAGAGCATTTTTTTTTTAGTGAATATTCACAGCGTGTTTATTCCTTTCCGTTAAAAAATGTCCACGAGAAGATAGAAAAAACCTCTACTTTAATTTTTAGACTTTTCCCCAGTTAGGTACCCCTACCCACTAGCGAGAATAATTACTATGTGAAATTTCTAGTGGACACACAGTAAGCAAAATCTTATTCTACAGGGTGTTCAAATATTACACTGCGTGTCCGTTTACACACAATTTCCTTGAAAAATGCACGGCCGATAATAGAATCGATATATACATGGAGTACTTATATACACAACACCTATTTGATTATTCGATCAGTGTTAATATAATTAAACGAAATATAATAATTTTCACACCTTATAATTTACAATGATTATTTTTCATAGGACAAGTTTTGTTATCGGTCTTCCAACAATATATTAAAATCCATGCATTTTTTTTTTTTTTTATTATTATTTTTTAGTTAGATATGTAATATTATATATTTTTTTTTCGACACACAATCACAATATTAATAAAACTCAGAACTCGTATAAATGTTATAGGAATTTTTGTCCCCAAAACTCACCACGTCCTACCTCTACAGGGTATTCGTGGATAACGGGACAACACACATCATTCCAACGCAAAACGTCCATTACGGACAGTCTCTTATTATGGTACTCTGAAAAATCTGATGTTCAAAAAAAAAAAAAATGTCCTTCCCAAAAATGTAAACCTTACATCAAACTGTATATTAAATCGTAATAAAAGGAATATATGGTTAAACTTACCATCAGCGTTGCGATTTGATAGTCCGCCAGCCGAAGCAGCTCGTTTTTTTCCAGAACATTCGTTCAATTCGCGTTCTGATGACCTCCTCGTGAGGGGGCCCATAGGAGTCGTGCTGCTCAACATCATCACATTGCTAGTAGATGTAGCTCTTATTTAATAGGTTAAAAAAAAAATTTCAAATGGTTAATAAATTCGTGTAAAATGTACAAACTTACAAAATATTAATGGCAAAGTAATTTTTTTATCGAAAGTGAGATAAAAACTAAGCGGAAAAAAAGTCTTTAATAACAGAATATAATTAATGCGATTCAATTATTTTCTAATCGTATACCTCCGACTAGCCCAATACGATCCTCCAGTTTCTGACGGTTCAAGCATGCGAGGCGTCGAACTTCCAAACGCAAAAACAATTGAACTTCGTTCATTTCTTCTTTTTGACTCTATTCTGGCCTCGCGTTCCTAATTATAAGAGGCATATTGATGAATAATTAATTTTTAATAAACGACCACCTATATATAAATGATTTTTTTTTAAAAATTAATGTACTTGATTTTTTTTTAGTATCGCTTCCCGTTTTTCTCGTTCAGCTTCGAATAACTGTCGTTTTCTTTCTTCTACTTGCTGTCGTCTTTCAAAATCTCGCGAACGCATCTCATCTAAACGTTTTCGCCTTTCTTCTTCTTTTTGTTCTCGATACCTTTGAACAGCCAGTGCCTGGTGGTAGCGGAACACAAAAACCAAACAAAATTTAATGTCGATCTGAATACATTCATATCATTTTATATTCATTGCGCCATGTGTATAGTAAGAAAACATTGTAATAGGCTAATATTATTATTATGAATTTAGTTACTTGTTGTTTGAGTTCATCGAGTTTTCGTTGGCGTTCTTCGTCATGTTTCTCACGAACGAGTCGTAATCGTTCTTCGCGGTCTTTGATTGCATTTTCTTTTCCTTCATGGACAAAAAACCATAATCCAATTTCAATACATACGCGCGCAAAACATGCATTTAAGCAGATTATAGTTATATATCCACGAATTGATAATATAACTACAATCGCCCCCTCAAATGGCATTGAGAAGCACGCGTGAACATTACTATTATTATACACAGCTATACAGTATAATAGTAGTAATGCTCTGCATATATTTTAAGATCAAAACACACGACTCACGAACACACGATATTAAAATTACGATAAAACAAAGGGAAACATATATTATTAGTTTTTACAGCTCGCTTTGCATATTATTATCATACAGAGTGATACTTTAATCGCGAGCCAACAAATAGTTACCTATTATTATTGACTATGCAAAGATTGCGACTAATTTTATTTACTGTACACCATTTTCAAACGATTACTTGCAATATAATACTTTAAAAATGTTGACATTAAGAGAAGACATGCATTTGTTATCTCCGTCTTGTAAACGCATAGCATAGCAAATTTGCGTTTGGCAAGACCGATTTCGTACTGTGAGTCTCAACAACATTAGTGCAAATTGACCAATTATCAAAATTCAAACTTGAAGAGACAACATTATTTGTGTTCGTACGTTAATTTTTTCTCAATATTTTTATTTTCAAGCGAGGTATAAGTATTTTAGATTCTGGGCGATACATGAATATATTGGTTTTACGAGTACTTAGGTTTGTTTAATATCCGCAAACAAATTTTATACTAAAAATCTTACTCCAATCAAAAACTTTATTAGCAATTTTTTGTAAATTTTTCATCTAGTTAATCCTTTGGAAAGGTTAATTTTTGATTTGCCTAATAATATTAATGAATCGGGAAAATTTGAATTTTTGGAATACTTTTTGTTGATTTCTGAGTCACCCTTAACAACGAGAAAAAATATATGACTAATACAATTTTGTTCAGAATCGTTTTTCGTTAACAATGGTTTAAACACTGAATTATATAAATGTTTTTTGAAATCTTTGTTAATTACGGCCAATTTTTTTTGATTTAACGCTGTCGTGCAACTTTTTGCTGTAGCAGTATTTGCTGATAGACTTGATCTAACTACGACAATCGACCTCGTCAAGAGACGGGCTCTACGTGGGCAGCAATTTTTTTGTTTATAGAGCGTGCGCTGTGAGCCCTCTGATCGCTCGTAGAATCAAAATCGTATCGATGTGTTCATATCAATAATAATAGCTCGTAAAGCACCTTCATTTCTACTACCACCGTTCGACTTCCTCCAGCCCCACTGTCTGACTATTTCCACACCTTCATTCTCCCTCCTTTGAATGGGAGAGGGGGCTGATTAATATAGACTGATGAGAGTGAAGTTAGGGGGGTCCGTATGATTGTTATGGTATACGTGGTATTGATATTGATAAGATGTGTAACCGAAATCTTGTTTTGTTTTCGGTAACGTGAAAATGATCTCGGCCAGTTAAAAAAAAGTTGTATGCACCCTTAAAACATACTAACACACTAAATATTTTGACAATAATTGACTTTTTCAAATACATTTTTTTTTGTTTTGATAATTTAAATTAGAAACAAGTAGTTTTATATATTTATGAAATTTTTAATATAGGTTACCATTTGAAAATCAAAAGTAGGAAGTCGTTTGAACCCTAAATATAAGGGTGACATAAATAAATGTAACACTTTAAGCAGCTTGCTATTTAAATTGTCAAAAATAATTTTTTTTTGAAAAACGATAGTATTTACTTTTCGAAATATTGAGCGTAGTCAAATTGATCACTCTGTATACATGTTAAATTGTTAAAACCAACGTCGTACAAACACAGATAATGTTTTTTCCTGTAAGCTTGATAATAGGCCAATTTTCACTCTAATATTAAAACGAATAGCACAAAATTGTTTCTTGAACGTAAATTTGCTATGTCGTATGTTTGTAAGAGGGAGAAAAAATTAATAGGTAGCGACCTCCTAACACATAAAAAGAAATAAAACCCTTTATAAGTAATATATATATCATGTATGCAAACAATAATTTAAAGTTTAGAATAGAGAAATAGAATGGAGTTTCACACATATTTTGGATAAATATCATAATTTATCATCATTCATCGCATATCAATCTAAACTTAAAACATTTTTAATTATTAAACCATTAATTTGATACAAAATGACTATATTTGTATCATACAAATTATAAATACGATGAAAACATATATATATATAGATAAAATTTTGAAAATAGCGTAATTAAATAAAAACAATTTCATGATTCAAAATCTAATTTAGATACTTACAAATTTTTCGTATAAGTACCTAAATAGATAATCAATGCTGGTTCATGAAATATACTATAAATAATATACATACATTTTTGATGTAAAAATGTACACCAAAAAACAAATATATAACCAAAAACTAAAAAAAAAAACTAAAATGTATAGCGCCAAATAAAAACTGAATATACCAACAGTGTATACTTAAATTTTGCAGTTTGATTCCCGAACATAACACTTATTCCCATTTATGTTTAAAAAGCATTTAAACTTATTATGTTCTTTAAGTAGCCCAAAACAATACATACAAATTATAAGTTTCGTTTACAATGTAATGTAAAAGAAACAAAAAAATAGAGTGTATATGAATGTAATGACTTAAAGTTAAAATAACACAGAAAAAAACTGAATGCTTATTTTTTTAAATATAAAATACCAAAATGTTAGTTACACAATCAAATAATAAGGCAAATAAACGAATCTAATTGTATGTTAGTATGTCCTAAAAAAAAACTCAGGCAAGTCGAGAACGATTAAGTAAACCTGTTTCGTCTGTTTCATCATAACAGTCAAATGAATCTGCACCGTGGGCAAACCAATGGAGTCCTCCTGATCGAATAGAAAACAATTTTGAAATAATAATTTTACAATAATAATACAAATAATTTTGAAATTATAGTTTAGGATTACAGGCAAATTAAAAAACCAAGATATTTAAATTCTGGACTCTAATTATGCAGGGATTATTGTATAATTTATATTGTGACAAGCGCATTTTAATTTGCGTCCAAATAATATATTAGGTTTTAATTTTCAGTACTAATTTACACTATAGTTATAGAGTAGACGTCGCTTATTGGACTTACTTTTGGGACCAGAGTATTTGAGTTCGGACCAACAGGCAAGGGCGTAGGTATAGATTATTTATGGGGGAGTTTGACTTTCAATTGTTTACAATAGGCAGGTAAATTTTTATTATTACCTATTTATTTACTTATTGGGATTTTGACAATGGGGAGGGGGTAAACCTCCCCCCCTACTTACGCCCCTGCCAACAGGTATAGATTAAGTTTATCAATTTCCTCTCTGCTTTATCTAATTCCGAGGTGGCTTTACATCGATTAGTTAGTAAATACTAGGTTTACACTTGGGCCACAGGCGGATCTAGAACAAGATAAAGAGGGGGGAATATTGAAAATACATATAAGACACGCATTTATGATGAGTTCAATGATGAATTAAGCTAAGAGTATATTAGAGAGCAAATGGATCTGCAACTGACTGGGTCACTATGCTTCTTTGGAGCATTATTAGGTTCCGATAAGTGGTTACGTTGCTGGCCAAATCCAGACTGGATTAGTAAATACACAATCGGGGTTGGTCGGTTTGATTCTAATATGCGAGCAAGTAAATTAAGTGCGTAATCAATAGGCGACGTCTATACTGCGATGGTTTAATTTATTCAGATTGAATTAGATTTCATAGTTGTACAAAATTGTCAAGAAAGTTCAAATCCACTTATTAAAAAAAAAAAAGGAAATAGAAAAAAAGAAGACCCATAAAGGCGCAATTAGGCGGAGAGACTTATTAGTATTTCCGGAATATTTTTTTAGTACTCCCGAATGGGGGACCGTCAAAATCTTGAATGGAAAATCAAGATTTTGCCGTTCAAGGTGTTGCCGTTCAAGATTTTGACGTAGACCCCTTCGAATTATTTGATTCATTTTCAAGTAACTCTGCGTCTAGTTGCGCCAAAATATGACATGAAAACCACTGTAGCCAAAAAGTTTTTTTTGAAATATTTTGTATCCGAGAAAAAAAAATGACTTAATAAACTTTTTTTTTTTTGCGACTCAAGTTATTACTACGTACCTTTATTATATAAATTATTGCTAGTAATCAATTTTTGGCTACTACGGCTATCATATTATACGTATAAAGTGTGAATAATAAATAAACAATAATATTATAATGTATTTATAGTGCTACTGCGCATTACACTAAAACGTGCAAACATTAGAATTTACAATGTATAGTCCAAATTGTGTACATTGTTAGTCTATTCTCCTTTTATTTATTGCACGTAAGTTTATTCTCGCCTTGCACGTTTCTTTTTCCATTTACTGCACATCATATCATTCTCACCTTCATAATTTCCTATAATAAGCGCTAGCCATTTTAGATTCGGAGCGTAGCGAGGGATCTATTTATTTTACCAAGTGTTTTTTTTTTTGTATTTTTTGTGTTTGTGAGAATCTTAACTACCAGAAATCTCGCTTCGATGTATTAAGTGCAGAACCTTTTTTTGAAGGTAAATTTTATCCAGTCGGTACATTAGGGAGGTCTTTTTTGATTTTCCGTGTAGTTTTTATGATAATCGAGTAAAAAAGAAAAATAACGGAAAAGTTTACAAAATGAATTGTTTTATTATTTTAAATTTTGTTGAAATCCAGTTAAAAATATTCATTGGGGATTTTTAAATCATTTGAACCATTTTTGGGCTATTTATAAACATTTAAATTTTGTTAGTTATTTTGTACGTAATATTTATTAAGTAAGTACTTTGTGGATGAAATTGTTAGAACTAACAGAAATACTTGACTATTTAACAGAAAATTCATTATATGCAAAGTGATCAACAAGAAAAAATTTAGTTCAATGTAAGTAGTATTTATTATTATTTTTTTTTTTATAAGAATTTTAATATTACATTTTGACGAAAATCGTAAATATTACGGCTTTTCAAAATATGCACAACAGAACTCCGCTCGTAATCGTTTTTCGTTAGCAATGATAAATCGTTGATGATATACAGATATACATTAAATTCCTCTCTATATCCTACCTACCCAACTTTTAACCTATAACAGTGGCCCACCCACCGTGCGAATTATGTCCATATTTTTTTTTTGCCTACCTCATCTTGGATTCCACGTACTCAACTCATCCATCACTCATCTTACTTGAGTCTATATTCTCTCTCAATTTTTCTATTTATTTATTTATATATATAGACAACCTCTGAAATATTATTCATACTTTATCCAATCCGCAGATCACTACAACATTACACGTCTGTTTCGTTTTTATAATTTTTTGTTTGCATAAGATTTCAAAACGTTACCTTTTGAAGAATTCTGAGGTGGTGTTGGTGCGGTACTTGGCCGGTTGTCAGAGTTAACGGTGGTCACTCCTGCTAAAAAAAAAAAAAATTAAAAAATCATTCGTCTGTGTGGGTATAAAAATAAAATAGATTATTGCAGGTAGGTAATCTGGGATTGTTCTCAACATCCAGCATCACTAAAAGACATTTTAGCGAGAAGAATGCTTGTAATCGAAAAAAACCTAACAGAAAAGCGATTACTACGAAGACCTCGTGGAAGATTGTGTTGTTATAGGGATGTAGGAGCGGCGGAAACCCGAGTGAAATGCGAAGAGACTGTGGAGGATAGAAATTAGACAGAGGAGTTTTTGGTTTGAAAGATGGTTTTAAAGAAAATAGTAATTTTATACTTGTCGATAATAGTGTAAAACCGTAAAAATTACGGCCTTTTAAAACATTTATAACCGAACTTAACTCCGAATCATTTTTTCGTTAGCAATGGTTTATCGTAGGTTACACGAATAATAAAATAACTTTATGTATCCTATAGCTTTCCAATTATCCACCTACATCAGTGGCCGCACTCGTTCTCAGAATCGGCTATTTTTTTTTGTTATTTAATAATGTATGAAAGATACAGGGGAAAAAAAAAATCACAAGTTACTTAAGATTAGTAATATATAAATGATTTCTCTGTTATACTTTAGACACTTCAGTGCGATTGTTCTCATCGCGCATTGCTACTAACAAAATTGAATTATGTTTAATACATTTTGAAGTTCAACGTTTAACTTAATTCGGACTTTATACTTTGGAGAAAACAAAAAAAATCGTTACGTTTCGAAATTGAAAACGCGGTTTTCGCAGATTGAAAAACGAATTTTCTGTTTTTCCACTGTACCCTTCATAATATGTCACCCGACAATGGCTCACAGCCGAATTTATAGTGGTTACCGAATACATTCTCTTGACTACAGTTTCGCATGATTTCTTTACACTAGGTATAATGCGATCTCAAAGGCCCGTTGGAAACAAGCAGAAAGTGTACACTGTATTGTTAAATTTTACACACGCGACATGATTAAATAATTCTATAGAGTTTGCAGTTTTGTTGCCAAACAAATGCCGCAGCGACAAATGCAATCCGCCAAACGCGTGCGCTCACGTACTGCGCTCAATAATTTAACTCGCCCGATAATATAATATTACGTATCTATTGCGTATCATCTGCCGCGGACAATATACTCGAGTGGGTATTTACGTGCGCCAAGTCCGCGCCCACTCTCGTGCAGGCATTTCACGAGACTCGTCGTACGAAAAATAAAACATTTGTAGTACACGCGGACCGAATAAACACATACGAGAGTAACTCTCGCGCGAATCGTCAAGTAGAAAGAAAACAATAAATATATAAAAACTTTTTTTTTTTCTATTCGTAATACGGTTATTCGTGTAAATATCGCGAGCAAACTCGTGCGTTATAATATTATTATCATCGCGCATTACACACAAAAGTGCACAACTACTGATACACACTTTCGCACTTAGAATACGTGTACGCCGTAAATAATTTGTACCTGGTTTTTATACGAGATTTTCGCCGCGTTTATCATTGTTATTATTTTTATTTATTTTTTTCGCACTACCGCGGAATACCTACACAGCAACAACAATAATAATAATAATAATAATAATAATACATCGGTATGTGCGAGCGATGGAGAGCGAAAAAAAAAAAAAAAACATGACATCATGGCGGTCACGACCTTCACGAGTACAGCGGCCGCGGCCGAACACTCCTAGGAAACTAGGAAAAAAAAAAAAATCACTGCCTACGGCCGGAGCTTTGTTCTTCCGCCGTCGTATACCCGACACACACCGCAAACTGCTGTATAAAGAGTACGCTCTGCGCCGAGTTTACCGTACGCGTACGCGGTTTTCGGTTTAAACCGAATGTACCGTCGTCGTCGTCGTTATTATTATTATTATTATTATTGTAATTCCATTATAAAATATATATATAATCTGGTTACGGACGTTATGGTCACGCGTCGCCGCACGGAACTCTGCGTTGTTTATACCGGACAACGATGACGATGACTATATTGGACAGAATTATTATTATGTGTGGGTTACCCAGAGGTATACGATTCTCGATTCGACCACCAGCAGCACCGACCGCCGGCTTATAAACCGCGTAAACGCGTACAGACGCACGTATACAGTAAAAAATGTATTGCATAAACGAACCGTTGCGCGGTAACCGCGAATCGGCACATCTCTTACAGTAACCGCCATCTGTGTATGCCGTTTCCCGATGCCGCCCCTACTGCCCGGAATATCAACGCGTACCTCCTATAGTGAATACGGTCGCACGCGCACATGACAAAACGTCGTCGGCGGAGCGGTCCGTACGCACTGGGGGAGTCGAGAGAATCGCACGAATCGTAACTCCTCCGCGGCGACGAGAAACCGATCGAATCGTCCGATAACCAAGCCGATCGGAAACGTTATACGACGTTACAATAATATCAGAACAATCGATTATTGTAGGATAATAATAGCTGAACGCACTGCGGCGGCGGTGACTCATCGCGAAAGTTCGATTAAACGTCTCGTATATGGGCATCGTCATCGTTCGTTGTTTTAAAGGCCGCCCGGAGACCAAGACCGCCCTCGACCTCCATACATTAATGTTAAATATATATTAATAAATATCTACGGTCTCAAAGGAGGGGGGGGGGAGAGGGAAGGGCGGAGGGGCCGGCGGTCAAGAGGGCTGTACAAATAGTAAAAATTGCGCTCAAACGATCGGAAAACGTCGGAATTCGAAAACACAATATTATTATCGTTCAAAGAATAAATAGATTCTACTCGACCGGGTGGAGGTTCGAGGTTAGGTTATTTTTTTTGTTTTGCAAAATTACGGTTGACAGAACGGACGGACGGCCGCTAATGAATCCGGTTCTTCCCACGCATCACTCTCGATTATACGTATACGTATGTCCATATATGACCCCGAACGAAAAAAAAACACGTTCGAGTGAAAATTACAAACAGCTGTTCACAAAACGGTTTTCGCCGTATAATTTTTGGCGTCTAAACGCACTGTTATGCGACCGCCACACCTATATTATCGGAAACAATACGCCCCTAGAGGGTCGGCGGAAAGGTACCGTGTAAACTTATTTCGGGCGGTAGAGGAGGCGACGACCGTGTTTTCGTTTTAGACGAGCAATACGACGAGCAGTCATGGAACAAAATTAAAACATATTTTTTTCACGGTTAGTTAAATTTTTTTTTTTTTATAATTCAGGTACAATAAATACCGCGGTCCACCTATTCTTTGCCGCACCCTTTACAACGGGATTTACACATAGGGAGGCGTTGAAAAATCTTTCGCTACCCGAGAGGCCGGACAACTTTAAAAAGGTTGAGAAACACTGCTCAATACCAGCTGACGTCAATATACCTTGACCGTCCCCTACCTCCTGAATCGGACCTCAGTCCCGAGATAATAATAACGCGTTACAATAATGAAACATTATTTGTTATGACCAACGGTAAATAATCGTCAATCGTCATCGATGTGTGTACCGTGGTCGGCGTTGTCGCGGCGGACCGTCGCCGTAATCGTCGATGCGGTGTCGTTATCGAACGTGACGTGACGGCGCGCGCGCTGCGGCGGAGGTGGCGGCGATGACAACGACGTTTGCAGCAGCCGTGGTGGGACGTGGCGGGCGGGCGGCACAGGGTCGTCGAGGCTGCTGCTGCCGCCGTTGCCGCCGGACGACTGTTGCAGCGACGACACCAGTATGCCCCGGAGGACGGACAGCGCGGCGGACTCGTGCGCGCCGCGGGGCGGCGGCGACGGGGGCGCCTGGTGCGCCCGGTACTGCGAGTTCGCGGGAAAACACGATCGGAGCACCGGTTCCGGCGGACGTTCCATGGAGCTGGACGTGCGGCGAACGCGGCACGGAACGGCGAGACGGCAGGTTCAAACGGCACGTTCGAGGGGTGCCGCGGGCGGCGACCGGCGCACACACACGCCCGGAACGGTCGGCGTAGCGCGGGGAAATGTCTCCGCGGTGAAGATAATATTGTTATTATAGTCGTTTCGCGCGATAACGGGCGCGGAGCATTGCATTTACGACGACGACGACGACCGACGTTAACGAGACGACGGCGCGACTGACATACATACGCGCACGACAAGCAATAAAAAAAGACTACTCGGCCGTCGTCCTCTCGAACCGCTCACACACGGCGTATTCCGTACGAGCGCACCGCACCAGTTCGCCGCACACGCGGAGGTGGCCCCGTACGCATGACGCGCGCGCGTGGACACGACGAAAGCGGTTGCGCCGGAACAACAGCGGAAAAAAACAACGAAAAAAGTAAAACGAAAAAATAAAAAAAAAAAAAAAAAAAACCCATAACATATCCGTTTGACCGCGCGCGAACACGCTCTTAATAATTACCATTTTCTTCGGTAATTGGCGATTTTTTTTTTTTCCGCCACTCTCGTTGCCTTTGTTTTCGATTCGGGCGTATACAAGGCGTGCGGACACGCGTATTAGGTACTTAATTACCGCGCGGCTGCGCGTGCCATAATCCATCACGAACAACGCTCTCGCGAAACGGCGTTATTATTATTATTATTATTAATATTATTGTTCACCGCTTTAGTGTTTCGTTTTTTATTTTATTTTTAAACGGGTCGTACCGCGCTGATGAGTCCGCCGTCGACGCCGACGATTCAGGAGACTTCAATAATAATAATTGTTATACGCTCCGGATAAACCGTCGGCACACTGCTCCAATGTACACACAACGATTTCTGCACGGTCTTCGAAATCGGTCGTATTTTAAGTGTTCTATACGGCTATACGGCTTTCGGTCGGTATTACGAAGTCCTCGTTTTTCATTATTTATTGGCGACCGTTCCCGAAACGAAAAACAACCAAAACAATTTATATTTTGCCCGTAACGCGAATTTCACAGAAAACGTCCACAGCCATTATCCGCGATCGTTATTACGTTATACGACGACGAATTAGGGCGCTGGCGTAGAAGGACGATCGCCGGAATCTGAGAAATTCCGTAGGTAACTGATTCTCCAAAGGTACATCTAGACGCGCTATGCAAAGATATGAAGGCTGCGAGGACAGCCGTAGAATATCAACCGTTAATTGGAAAAAAAAAAAAAAAAACCCGAAACCAAGGAATCGATGGTTCGACGGGGTAACCCAAGATTTAAGAACATCGGAAGGAAACTATTCAGAACAGAGAAAGACGGACGGCTTTGACAGTAGCGGTTAAGACTCTTGGAGAGTTATACAAGGCCAAGTAGTTATTGTACCATTGATTAGCAGGGTACAAAAATCGATTTGAAAATATTTCGACACACTTTCCGACTACAGACGGAGATTATTGATACTCTTCTTGAGCCAGGGATTTATTTTAAAGTTTAAGACATCCCTAGTATAAGATACGCGATATTCCACTAATGGTATTCGGATGGCGTATTTACGGTTCCTATTCAAGTTCGGCACAAGCAGTATATTATATTAATACAAGGAATTTCATCGATTAGGGTCTATAGGTTTTAGGTTTACACTCAGGGCACTATATGCTTCCCCTCGCAGCATTATTGGATTTGAACCATTAAGCATAGATTATACGTTTTACCATTTCCTTTTTGTTTCATCCAAAATCGTATGGTGGATTTTTATAGACTAGGTAATAAGTATTTTATAGTAGGTCTCAGGTTTACACTTAGAATACTGAATTTCTTGGAGCAGTACTGGGTTGAACCAACAAGCAGATTAATATCTATGTTTTGTAAAATTGTTAAAACCAACACTTTACTTCACTGCCTGGGCCAAACTGGGATTGAGTCTTTAAATGCGCATCCGGATAAACATCGTTGTTAATTATTATTATTTAAAATAACAATAACTTTAAGTACACATATGCGCATATAATAATCAGCTGTAATGAAATAACAATTGGGAGAAATGTGCCTGTAACGAATTTGTTTTATTTGACGTTTAAACTCCTAAGTTGACACTTTAATTTGTCTTTCTTATTAACTGCACCGCGTAGTATACTTCCGTACTATACTGCTCTACACCTATACAATACCAATTATATTCGAAGGGAATGTTATTCGAGATATTTTATTCTTGTAAATAATAAGTTTACTACAGACTTATTTAAACTGCGATTATATTATGATAAAAAATACTCTTGCGGGAACTACAAATTACGTATAATAAAATATTTTGTTTTCGTTCCCGCCATTCTCAAAGTGTGTAGTAAGTACTTATTGTATATAGTTCACAAAATATAAAGAAAGGAATCTCAACCACTCTTTCCGTCACTATAAAATATCATTAAATAATATTTTCTCTCAAAATCGACTTTTTTTTTTTTATTATTTTACGAAAATATAATAATATTTATGTTGCATTGTGAACAAAAACCGCGCGTCAAATTCCACACGATGTACAGTATTCTAAGTGCAGAGAAATATTGTGGTGAACACAACTCCCCATCATCTAACGTCGGTAAACGATTCGCTTTAAATTTTTATTTTTTATTTTTTTAGTATTGCATTGTATTATATTATTTTTATGAAATATCGTTACATTTAAATTCCGAGCGAAGCGAATTAATCTTATACAATGAGTGTATGTATGTAATTTTACCCCCGGTAAATATTTAACCAAAATACGGTAATTTTATTATTATACAGAGGAACAAACAAAATTGAAAACTATAGATATTATAATATTCAACAATAAACCATTGGTAACGAAAAACGATTATGGACAGAGTATTACAATTAGTCACATTTTTTCCCTTGTTGCCAAAATAATTCATAAATCTACAAAAAATAAAGACATATCCAAGAGTGAGAGAAAAAAAGACTTAATGCACCAACTAGATCAGTGATACAAGAAAGTTCCTTAAAAGTTTTAGATTGGAGCAAGATTTCTGATAGAAGAGATGTTCACAGACACAGAAAAAAAAAAAAACATATATTATGGTTGACCTAGTATAATAATTCTCACTTTGATCAGAGCTTAAAATATATATTATAAATATGATCTATTCACAGTATTATAATACTATAAACGATATGAAAAACCATATAAAATAACAATAATAATAATAATAAAAAAAAAGGGGTTCGAGCTAATTGAGTTTCTCTATTTTTGGCGTTCAAATTAAATATAAAAACAACAGTATATTATAACATCGAAAACCTGTACACACCGAAGGTAGAACGATTATAAGCTATATAGTGCCCAAAACTGGAATTCCGCCCATTATAATTTTTTTTCTACATTATACGACTGTACATGGAATTTTTGTTCAGAAGAGCGAAGAGTATAGGCGAGTATAAAAACCAAACAGTATGGTCAGAGTATATTAATATTATTATGGGTGTTCTATTATTATTGTTGTACTATTACTGATGCACATTCCGCAATTTAGACGGGCCACTTTTTTTTTTTTTTGGATGAGCCGCTTTTTAGCCTTAGGAGAATAACGCTAGTTTTATAACAAGAGACCTAAATGTATTTTTTTCAAGTTTTCCACATTCGCTCCACGCATACACGACTGAACTGTATAGTAGCGGAGAAATTTCAAAAATGTCTAATCTATAACTACTACCCACACACAATATATATATACATACATTATCGAAGCAATATTCTTTTTTTTTTTACTGAAAATAAAAACGCACACGCATCGTTAAATTAGTATTTATATATTTAGAATCTAAAATAGTGTCTATAATACATAATATATGATACGATATACATATCGATTGTATTATTATATATTCTAAGGCGTTACCGGTATGCGATTCGATGCTTTTTAAATATTTCCTATAATAATATACTACAAAGATAAATCAAATAAATACACATAGTTTTGTATCAAGTACAACGTCCTCGAAAGTTCATTGAATTTATAGTTAAATTTTCAACTACGGATTCAAGGATTTTATACAATAAAAATAGTAAGTACCTATCTATATAATATAGGCACTGACAACAAAAAAGTTTATTTTATTTGACACGTATTGTTGTTTACAATTATTGTTGCTGAGGCAATATTGAAATAATTAACGATAATAATTAATTACGTTTTATTTTTCTTTCGAATCGGTAAGTATTTTAGAGATAGAAAACTGCTTCGTTACCATCTATTGTTTTTAAATTAAAGTGCCTAATTATATATCTTTGATCCCAGACAAAAAGGGCTTAAGTCAATTTTATGTAGTTTTCAATTCAAACAAATTATATTTTGAAAATTGCTAAATGACAAAATGCTTTTTTGCCAAACGAAAAGTGCATCATTGTGACTTAGGTTTTTTTAGTTTCAGTAAAATGTTTAAAACTTATGGCAATTAGAGCAAAGAATAAAGGGGAAATTATTATATAATAAAAAAAATAAAATAATTGACGTAAGCTATTTTTACACGGGATTAAAGATTTATAGTTAAAAAATAAATAAATATATATATATATAAAATTTATTATAATTATCTTTAATTTAAAGAATTAACTGTACAATGCGAGGAGGAAATACGAAAAGTGGCTAAACTATAATAATTTATTATAACATAATTCAGCATAAGTTAACGTCATCGTCACCCGGCCAATGGTAGTTATCATAGGTGGGAACGAGATGTAGATTGACCATTAAAAAGTTATTTTGTTTTAGTTTCATACTATATATAGTGTTCTCAAATGCAAATATGCGACACGTTTTTATCTATACATATAATTTATAAATACATCCGCGATACATATATTATGCTTTAATTAAAAACTAAAAAACTATATTGTACATACAATTTAATGATCCCGAAGTTCATCAAACTTTCACTTTTAATTCACCTATATATTATACCTATGTGTACACATAATATTTTCGCATTAGTGATGCTCAATCCGCAGCTAGACATTATGTCCTATTTGATAACCTATAAGAACACAAGGCGTGCCCTAGATGCAGCTTTCTTCTTAATACGTATAAACGTTAAAAACGAATAAACGTTCATATAACATTATGGAATAGCCGAGCTACTGATGACCGTAAAACAATTTTAATTTTAACAAATAAAATATATAACTACTGCCCGGATTATCACAAGTATCAAATATGATGTACACAAAGAGGTAGTATAGAGAGTGTCGCTCGTAGTTTTTGTTTTATTTAAGGGGTTAGAAGCAGTTTTCCAAATATTGTTCTCAATTTTGCAGAATTTGAAAATTAAATTTTGACTTTTAATGATCATCTTATTGATAGTACCCTTTTCATGGACATTCGTTCATAATAAGACGTTTTCGACTAATAAACTGGAATATTTTTCTAATACCTCATGTCCGTAAGATAAATTTTCCTGGTTTTACTATCCCTTGTCAACTTTAACATCCCTTCTTATTCCCCCAGATCCATTGCTATTTTCAAATTACCTCGCTCCCCTACGTCGTACCACCAGAATTCGCAATTATAAGGATGACGCGTTTCACAAACAGGGACGCATCATTCATTGTCAAGTCTTTGTAATTATATTTTCTTCTGTCATACTCAAACGTGTTCCTGTATATTGGACGCCCATCCATTATAATATAAAATAAATAAAAAAGATACACGAAGTCAAATAATTTTACAAAACAGAATTTAGACCACTGGGAGTGTGTTTATATATTTATTCCTGGTTATTGGTCTAAATGTACCAAAAAATGAATTACTTCTAACCGATTTGAAATTATTATAATTGAAAATGCGCATGTGATCCAGACAACTATAATTAAAACCTACCTACAGCGGACAACGTGTATATTATATATATATTTAATTTAAATGCGAAAAATCGCAAATATTTATTTCGATTCGACCGACCGCGTTGATTTTATAAAATGAGGTCAAACGGTTGTATGCATAATACTATACCTATCACGTATATGACGGCGACAGGAATACCTGTGTAGAAAAAAAAAATTAACGGTTAATTGTAGAATTCTAATACCTTATACGGATTTTCGATTGCACCACGTATAACATTTTATATTACATTAGGGTCTTAAGGAACCGTAAAAACGATTCGGTCAAAAATGCCGGCCACGGATACGATACGCATAAAATAATTACAAAAACCCACGATAGTAAATGTATTTAGTTTTCTGACCGAAAATAACTCACGCATGAGATGACGGCGGTTAAAGAATTCCACTACAATGACCTTCCAGATCAAAAACGATCTGTATGTATACACGACCTGGAATTACACGATGTGGTCATTGACCATCAATTAACTAAAAAAAAAAAAAAAAATGCAACAGTAAGGGAAGACCGACTACTTTCTACATACATAGCTATGGTAGACGTAGCTTTTTTCTCTCTTCATAACAACAATTGACACAGTTTAATCGACCATTACGAAATAAAAATGGTCATTAAACACTGCCAGCACATGTGCACGTCTTTTAAACAATAATTTGTGCGTTTATGAAACATGATAAGATTCCGTGAAAACGTCTTGTCCAACTATATTTATGCAGTAATGATACTGAAATATAATTACTCAACTTTTTTAACTAGTAGGTGATCAGCTTTGACCGACCCTCTCAAGAGCTCATACTACGGCAATATTACATTCCGTATGGTAACCCGTCTGTGAGATACTATTTCGGTAAAGTATATATAATATTACATTTTCTTTGTTATACGTCCAAAAACTAATGCATACCTATTTGTATAATAATAATAATAATAATAATAAGTATAAATATGAAAATAATTATATAGTCGTCTCAATCTCAATCTTCGCGTCAGGGTTCGTTCAATAACGGCAAGTCGAAGGTCGAAGAATATAATATACCGAATAATAATAAAAACATAATATAATTATTATTGCGTATGTATAACAGTCGTTTGCTGAAAATTTATGAAATATCCGCGGCCGCCGCCGCGTTTATTGTGACGGAAAACGTACGATCGGTGTAAAAATCCCGACAACACATCTAACCGTAATATAATGTTATACTGTGTGTGTCTTTTTAACGAACAGTTACAAAACGTCGCGCTGTTTCTTTTGATTCGCGGGGGATATTGTCGTTACGGGTTGTAAACGTAATTTGGCATAGTTACACTTTCACTGACAAAAATGACGGTAATTACTCGATCGTGCGAATTGCGTAATTTTTTATTTTCTTTACCTCAAAAGTGTTCAGTCAATTGTTTGTTATTATTATAGTTCCTGCAGATTACTATGCGTACCTATATACCTATATACATATATGTATTACTGGAATAGCTATAAAAAAAAAAAAAAAAATACACAAATAATAATAATGAAACATAGTGCGTACGAATTTTTAGCTGTATCCTATTATAGTGCCGAATATCATTATACTATGATTATTATTACTGATATTATTACAATAGCCTTGTTCGACAGCCATATCAGATTTTTACGACGGTTATACGTTTTAAAAGATTATTTTATATTTAGACGTACCGAAATCATGTTGAACGATTTCTAAATACAATTTATAAACGAACTGCCGGTTTTTTTTTTTAGATAATATACACAAAACAACAAAATGAAAACAAAAACACGGGAAATTTAAATGATAATTGTCGATGTAATTATCGGAGTTCTTTATGGTGCGACCAGGTGTTTGTGCGAATAGTTTAACTGCATTAGGCACTGTATAAACTGTGCGGGTAAATAGTGTAGGTAAACGATATAAAACGTACGATAAAATGTAAGCTACTTGTAAAGAACCGAGAAAAAATAAATAGAAATGTCGAGAAAAAAAATGTAATCATTTTGAAAAAAGAGTTGATACTGTTGACGGGTATGCCACTGTTGTAAGTGAGAAGTTGGGAAGGTAGAATATGTATACAATTATTTCATTGACATAAGTAAATGCTATGGCAAATTATTGTTAATGAAAAACGGTTCTGGGCAAAGTTCGAACAAATAAGCTTTTCTAAATGCCGTAATTTTTACGATTTTTATGTAAATTGTAAAATAAAAAGAAAACTACTCATTACGCTCAATTTATTTTTCCAATAAATACAACTTATGATGAACTTTGTGTTAAATTTTCAAGCATTTCTACTCAGACAAAACAATTTTATCTATATAAAATAACCAAACAAAAACACGAACATTTCAAATAAATAGCTTAAATTTGCTATAATGTTTAGAAATTGTTTGAAAATCAAAACATTATTCTGATTTTGAGTTATTAATTTAAAATTTCCCCACGTTTGGAAATAGCTAATATAAGTATTCTGAGAAAATGCTTCAAGACTTTACGATTATTTTTAATCGAACTACCAAAAAAAAAAAATCAAAAATAAAAGACTTGTTAAAAAAAACTACTATGAAATATTTAAAATAATATTTCCTGACGCGCCAACCAGACACAATTTGCTGTCGAAAAAGATTACTACACTTCAAGATCAAAACCAGATTTCTGGTAGAAAAGTGGTTTACAGACAAGACAAAAAATGATCACATTATGGTACAAAATCCAAAACATAAATGTCAAGAGTTCAAAAATGAAAATATATTATATATAATATTTTAGGAACGAGTATAATAATAATAAAAAACGGATTACGTTACAGCTGAATACGCGTAAGTATTTTAAGTCAATTATAGTGATATGATAAATATATTTAGATTCTGAACGTAGCAAGGAATGTATTGATTTTACTATATGATCTTTGTTGTCTGTGAACAAATTTTCCACCAAAAACTTTATAGGAAATTTCTTATAGTATTTTTGACCTAGTTAGTGCATTGAAGAGGTCAGGTCAATTTGATTTTTCTTGTAGTTTTCATAACAAATAGGAAAAAATGGCAACTGTTTGCATAATTTTTGTTGATTTCTGGGTTATATTGCAGATAACAAGGGGAAAATACGATTGATAATACCTTCATCAGAATCGTATTTCATTTCGTACAGATATAAATTAAATTAATTTATAAATTATTCGTTCTAATTTCCATCCTAAAATAATAGTGGCACACCCTTTAGTAGAAACAGCTATTTTATTTTTAAAAATAAATTGTGACTAAGTACTACCTATATGTTATAGTTAATTAGGGCATCGTATACTTTGGATGGTCATTTAAATAGGTTTATTGCACGATACGGCCTAAATATTAACAATAGATGTACGTGTCAATTTCAGTCTCGAAATAAAAAAATAATATAGTATAGGCATATAAGTAAAAAAATTCATGGTTAGGGTTTTTTTTCAATATGTATAAACGCTATTATAGAAAAAAAAAGGAACTATGTCCATTTGAAAAATCTGTCGGTTACAAAAAAATATTAATCACAAAACCGTGTCTGACACGTACGCGTTGTTCAAAGTTGCCAATAACAACGGATTTATACAGTTTATTAAAATCGAGTTCTATATACATAAATAAAATAACATAAAGTAGCCTCTATAAAGTTAAGAGTTCACTGATGACAACCACGCATAATGGTGTATAATATATTTTACGAAAGTGTTTTAGCCGAGTAAATAAATTACTTTAATGAATGAAGGTACACAAAAAAAAAAAATGATTTTGACAATTGAAAATAATACCAACACGTTTTTTTTTTTTTTGTACGTAGGAAGATAGGTAGTATTATAAGAACTCGTATAATATGCGAGACAAATAAACATATTATATTTTATTTTTGTCGCTACCTGTATTGCAGAATATTTGTTTTATAAGTAATTAATGCGTTACCAATATGCAAATTGGAAACCGATTTTACATCTAAAAAAATGTGTATGCATAATATATACTACAGACGAGAAAAAAAACAAAATTACGAGAAATAATTTTTGGATAATATACTCGGCGATTCCGCATAAAATGACTAAGCCAAGTTACAAATACAGACAGTTTTTCGATCGCTTTTATGTACTTAATCAGGTATTGTTTCCGATTCAAAAAAAAAAATGATTCTGGGTTCAAAAGGTTTATGATATATAATGTGAATTCAGCAAATACTTCTGTACAATGAATATAATTATGATAAATCGTGAGAGAAAATTGTAAACGATGAGCAGAGGTGTCTTATAGTGTCACCAGGAAAAATCCATAATTGTCTAGAACCGTGTATTACTTTCAGGCGAACAAAAAAATCGTTCGTGTGACATTTAAGTAACATTTGAGTAATCGTGTAGGTAAAAAGGTATCTTTAATAATATACTAATATATTTTTTTTAAATTAATTACTTAAATGGATTCACGGACAAAAGGGCGTGGTGAGATACCTGCCTAAACATCATATATTTACAAATTAATTCTTTTTAATGCATTTTACCGTTTATATAATAGCATTATATTGTAAAATACATTTTTTTTTTATTTACTTGTTGTACCGTAAAAATATATACAATACACGAATTAAACTACCAAAGGACAAATTATTATAATAATAAAACAGAATTTACGTAGTTTTCTAAATCCGTTTACTGCATTTTTACTCGTAAATTCAATCCTATATCATTGTTGAACTAAAATTAATTTCCATGTATGCGTACTTAAAACGCGTTTGTTTACAGTGGAGCAATTAGGATTTTGCCGAACAGAAGGGAGATGATTTTGAGTTTGTAAATCGTAGGTTAAAATCGTATAATGTGAATACCTAGGCAAAAAAAAGAAAAAAGACGATTAACTTATTTATTTCCGCATATAATTTAAAATACAATCCGTCCTAAAATAAAATTATTATTGAGATCGTGTTATAACTAGATACTAATGATTATTTCCCATATATTTTTGATTTTTCCGATTTAAAATATGAAAAAATTGCAAAAAAAAAAAAAAAAAAGAAGAGGGAGGGACATATCTCCATAATTTCCACCCTTAAATATAGGCCACTAGCATACGTATATCGCATACGCGCAATAATGAATTGGAGTAAAAAACATATATAAAAAAATTACGCGTATATATAATTAATCTTACAGATCCAAATATTTCCCCGGGGCCCGAGGTCCGCCTGCAGATACTGTTTTTGAAAAGCGAATCTCAGTCCGTTCAAGTCGTCCCGGAGTTGATTGCCATCCATGTCCAGCACGCTCTCGGGCACCAGTAACAAATTATCGATCCCTTCTTCGGGACCCGCGGTCCTGCTGCAGTCCTCGCCGCCGCCACTGCCGCCTCCACTGTGCCGATATTGTGGTACCCTCAGAAGACCCGCCATAACGATGGTGGTAGCGGTGTTCGATAATAAATTCGTCGATCACATTACGCCATATTATTGTATTGTTTTCGTTTATTTTTCTTCACACGCGAAATATAAAACTATCCGGATATACTGTATAATATAATAATGAACTATTTGCACGTGCGGACCTTACGATATTAATAATAAAAATATAGGAAATAACGACGTCTATACTGTTATAATCGCATGGTCGGGGCGGCGGAGCGACTGGCGCGTTCGAGGTACGGAGCGAACGACACTTACTAACCTACTGAAGCTTGAAACCAGTGCAGAAACGAATACACTCCGCCGGCGGAGTGCCTGCACTACACCACAGCTGGAGGGGACGTACATAACCTAACTACTCTCTGTCACTGATGTAGTGATTCTTGCGGATCACTTTCAAAAAAAAAAAAAAAAACAGTAACCGATTTTACGATAGGTATATTATTATAATAATTATTATTCGAAAATGACGCTCGATTAATAGAAATACAAAAATAAAAATAATGTAAAATGTTTTTTTTCCACCTCGAACATGTTAATTATTTGTATAGGTACAATGTACATAATATTAATAATTAGAGAGGATATTTACACATTTTTGCATATTTTCATTGATTGGTCAAACAAATATGATTAGTTTTAGCAAAACGTGTTTCGTGATCTAACAATTTTTCGATACAAAACTACTGCATATAGATAATTTTTAAATTTTTAGGGTATAATATTTAAGGATTTTGTACGTTTTTAAAGCATAATATTCAACTCAAAGAATCGAGATAAATTTGTCAAGACTCATAAATGTCAGCAAACGAGCTGATAGCCTTAGTAGGTTTAATATTATTATTTAAAAATTTGTTTAACTCAAATATAGGTTATAATGGTTTTTCTAATTTGTTAATAATAAATTCAAATTTTTGTATCACTACATTTTTCTTTTGATCATAGTTTTGGTAATTGTAGTGCATATATTAAAAATTATTATTATTACAAGTTAAGACACAATGATGGAGGGAGATATTGAATTTGGAAATTGCATTACACCGTAAATGGTAAATATATTATATACACACATTATTATGTGTGTTTCTACGCTAAAAAAAAAAAGATTAATTAATTATTAATTAATTTTTAATTTTTATAAGTAATTTATAGTTTAATTTGTCCATAAATTATTATTAAAACTAAATAAGTGTATCATACAGTTACTAGATATATTATTGATTATAAGCTACAATAGTATTAATAATTATTATAATATTAGTTTATTTACTATTTAGATATACTAATCGAAGTCTAGGTATCATATTAAAGTGATTAGGATTGGTTTTGTGTGAAAATAAACATTAGTTTCAGGTTTTTTTCCAGTTGAAAAGTAAATAAATTTGAATTTATAAAATAGGTAGCCATAAGTTATAGGTAATAAAACAAGGTCAAATGGGAGGGGGGAGATATTATATCTCTCTAATCAACATCCTCATAAATACACAACTGTATAGACAAGAACGTGTTAACGTTTTTATCAGAAAGATTTTATAATTGTTCATAGAAGCATGGGAATATAATATGATGGAAGCAAGCTGTTCGTGAAATTGTTTTTATTTGGACATACATTTTATAACACGCACGTATAATATTATACTTAAGTATACGTATACCCGGGATTATTCTGGTTTTAATTTGTATACTTAACACAGTAAATTAACAGATTGAGACGGCTTGAACAGATTGAGAAATTTTATAATAATTTCTACACTAACTAATACACACGAGTAATTATGTATTAGATTTAAGATTCACTTATAGAAATCATTTTTATAGCCCAGGTAATTAACGAGTAAAGGTACTCGGATATTTTCAGGTACCTACTATTAAGATATAGTTTGTTAACAGTTAAGTTTTTTTTTTAATTCTATCATAATATTAGCTTGCTTTTAAAATCGAAAATTAGGAATGAATTTTATGTTATAAAATGTATAACATTTATTTGGTTTATACATTTTGATAAAAACGTTATAATGCTATGGTAGTAAGATATTTAATTAATTTTTAGTCTTGTTAGAATTGTTATAATCCATTTACGTTATACATTATACACGAATAAGATTGTAGAACAACATAAACTACGCCAAACTGTAGACAAGACATCTAGAAACCTTTTTTCACTCCACTTAATTTACGTTTATTTAGTGTCTATTCCTCGTAAAAATCAACAAAATTTATTGTTTACGAAGTTCTCGAAAGTTAAGTCTTGAATATAAAGGAAGTATAAATACTTTTATGCTAAAAAAAATGAACAGAATTTTTATTTGTTTTTTAAAAAAAAATTACAATAAATATAATATAAACAATACAATTTTAATACTAACAAGGCGACCTCGTGAATTTTCTCATAGAATATTAAATAATAGTCATTGTCGAGTAATTAATTGAAAAAATATTTATTTTTTTTAGTAAGTATGTAAGGAGATAACCCCTACAGAAACCTCTTCTTCTTCAATGTATACCACGCAAGTGGGGTCAACTATTCTTACTACCGTCCTCCACATATTATTCCTATAATCAATCACTTTTTTCTCAGTGTATACTTACCAGTGTTTACCAACCTTATTGACACTACAGACCAGTAGCAAATTCTCTGAGCGCGTTTAAGAATAAAAACATATATTTTAAATACAACAATTATTTTGTCATTTATAATAATATGCAAACCGCATTTTAAAACAATTATAATGTATCACCAAAATATCGCCTATTTCACTCATCTGTATTTATTATAAATTGATCGTTACTTTTTCTGGCATAGCATACGATAGATAGTGCACTAGCTATAAAACGTTCATAAGCACATTCCACAAAAAGTTGCGTTATTGACGTGAAAAAATGCACATATTTGAAAAAAAAAATATTACGAATATCCGCTCCTTCAACTTCATTCCAACTATTTGAGGCTGGCCAAATATGAACGAATATATTATTAACGTAAAATATAGAGTGAAAAATATAGTTAAACAAGCAAACGAAAAAATTACCAACTATTTTGAAAATCCATTATCAGTGCATATTTAAAAAGCCAGGTTAGAATAGGTCGATCATGTGCAGAGATTGTCCTAGATAAGAGATGAATGGACAGCGTGAAGTCAGATTTTGCCGAAATCTCCTAGGAACAAGAATAGATGACAAAGAAAGGCAGAGAGAGGTGGGAGAAGCAGAAAAGGACCTTCACGGATTGCAAAAGCCGATGGAAGATCCATAGATTTTCAAAAGAGTAGAAAAAAATGTCTAGTAGGTATACATAAGATAAATACTTTGATATACTATACATACTATATATAATAACCATTTAAAATAATGTATAACCATTTATAGCAAAGGATTATACAATTATTCTTATGTTTTTGTTTTCATTTTCTTTGTAAAATATATATATATTATTAAACTTTAATAACTATTTTTTTGAGTTCGGACATATTGTTTATGTCAATTTTGGCATATCTTATTGTAAAGGGTATACGATGGTTCATAAGATCACGAATAAATAAACTGCATACGGTATTTTTTTAGTGTGTGTTTTTGCATATTTTGAAGAATTAGTTACGCTATATTATGTTAGTAAAAACGAAAATTGTAGGTATTCTGTATTAATGAAAATATTACAGTTACTCATAATTTTAGAGGGAATATAAACTACATACTCAACTTCAGGGGGTTGAAACATACCTATTTTTCAAATGATTTAAATCAATAAAAAGCGATAGGATGATAAAGTTTGGCATACATGTAAATATTGTTTAAAAAATAATTAATGAATAAAAATAAAAACTTTTTTTTCAAAAAGATAATATAATATATTAAAAAGTTTATACACATACTTCTTTCTACCCTGGAGTATGGATAGAATGGGGTAATTTTTTCAATTTTTTTTTCTAACTATAAAGTAAAATATAAGTAATTTAATTATTTATTTGATCATTCAAATTAATTGTTATTTATATTGTTATCTAAGTATTTATCAATTGAGAATTCGGAGCTTTACATTAAATAAATGCTGCACAATTGAGTTTAAACATTAAGTTCTGCATTCTACCCAGGGTACCTCTATATATTCCCCTTAAATGGGTATCGAGTAGTGAATTAGAGAAAAAGGTGGTGTATTAAAAAAAATAAAAATTTTTCACATTTAACAAAATTAAAAAAAAAATGTGGAAAACTGTTTCCAACACCTTTATAAGACCGGAAAATAAGAATTTACATTACCTAACTGAACTTAATTTTTTTTCAGGTAACTATATCTACCTAAAATGGTTATCCAATAGATATAAAAATTATTACTAATTTCTAAACGAGTACAGGAAAAAAAAATGTCTTACTTTTTTTTTAAAACCAATTTGGTTTTAAGGGCATGTTTGTAAGTAGATATAAAAAATAAACCCCTCCATATATTCCTGGCGTATTTTATGATTTTTAAATGCGTATAAAAATCTGAGCTCTACAATTATATATATATATTACTATCAAACGTTTAATTATCAACATATATTCGTATAGCTGATTATAAACTATACAATTATACAACAAGAGATTCATTAATTTAGAATGTATTATGAAAACACAACCGTGAATAACGTTTAAGCCAAAATGAGATTATTATTTGGTCATCCACTCTGTAACGCCTTTGGCCACTTTGTCAGTTCATTGTAATTTGGCATTAACAATATGATCTAGTGCCAAAATTCGCGTACAATACAAATATAAGATTGTAGATTTTTATCTTAAGAATGAGGACGTTCGATTTTACTCTTACTTCCGATAGGTTATAGTTAATAGTTTAATACCAAGAACGTCTATTGTGACCATATCATAAAAAGTATACTTCAAAAGAGATGGCTAATTTTATTCTGCTATATCAGATGTTTAATTGACGACAGAGATTTCCAAATTTTAAACGCGCTATAGTTTCTAAAAAAACACGAGTCGTGTAGGAATTCCTTTGTAAAAATTGTAAACGATTTGCCGCAACTAAAAAAATTAAAAACAACACGATTTTCTATACAAAAATCTATAAATGTCTAGTTTGAACAATATTGTTTTCGATTTTTGACAATTTCCAATATGTTACATAATATACGAACACCTGAATTAAAAATGAATAATAATTGGTATATTTTCTCGAATTGTACGAATATAAAAAAATATCACATTCGATTAGTATAAAATATATAAATACCTTTATGACTTATTGCTTCTGTATACCTACGAATCAAATAAAACATTATAGACATACATCACAACCAAACACGTGGTATAAACTACGTAATAATTACTTGAGATGAACAAAATCGAATAGTTACTATAGAACTATTTGATGGTTAATCGTAGATCGCGTTCGACCTATTCGATAGTTTTTCCAAATAAAAGTATTCGGTTAATGAAAACAAATATTCGATAGTTTATCTAAAATATCGAAGAGGTGACGATAGTATAAACTACTCGGAAGTCACTATACTAATTACAGCAAAATAATGTTTGTATTGCTAACGACAACGATAAGTGAGAACGAACAGACGCGGGTAGAAGAAAATGAAGATACAATGGCTGAATGGCCGTATAAGGAATCTAGAAACTTCGAATTACCATATAGACATTTTATTTAATATAATATATTATAAATAGATATAAATGAGGATCGTCATCAATAGAGATTTCCGGTTGCGTATAATATATATATATATATCATATTATATAAACTTATAGCTGTATATCTACATAACAAAGTCACAAGATGACAATTATTATTCATCACTTAATTTAAAAATGTATACATGACCGTGATCCCGCACAGTAGTTCGGTAAGAGAAGTCAATTATACAAACCTGCGATAATAATACGCCGTGTGAAATCGGGGTCAGAATGTAAAACACAAGAAACAAAACAAACAAATAAAAATAAAAAAATTGTCCTAGGATAATGGGGACGGGTACAACCACTGTTGTAGGTGGGAAGTTGGGAAGGTAGGATGTATACGGGAATTTAATGTTTATCTGTAATCTCACGATTAATCATTGATAACAAAAAAACTATTTTGAGCAGAGTTCAGTTCATAGTATTGCTTTGTCAACAATATATATGTCATATTGAAGTAAAATTACATAGGTATGCATTTAATATTTTATTTAATAATATTTGTTTAATATTGTATCTATATTCTCTATTTATTGGGAAAACTCCTAGGAAAATAAAAAAAAACCCTCCATAAAATATCACCCCAGTCAGATTTCCTTTCAGAAAAAGTGCTATCATTGTGAATCGGAGAAAAATTGCTAGTGGAAACAAACGTTGTTCACAGATAAATAATAAATAAGAATAATAAAAAATATCATTGAAAAACCAATACATTCCTCGCACCACTCAGAATCTAAAAATTGTCAACATATGTACAAAAACCTTTTGATGGGTATCTATATTGTAGATATCCAATATTATAGGTAATAGGTAGTAGAAATAACGTGTAACAGCTTTTATTTTGACATCGCACGTACTGAGGTCATCATCATCTACTATTATAAAGGTGCTACTTTCTAATTTTAATTCTTCACTATAATTTGCATCTAAAACCGCTAGCCGAAGATAAATTTTATACTCGACAAAATATATATTATTATTATACGTAGGAACCTATTGATTTAAAATTATCGCGCTCCTTCCATAAAGCGTAATATGCAAAAAACAAATTAAAAAGTAGTATACATGTAAGGTTAATTGAAATTGTTTACGATTCACAATCATCATAATTTCAAACACGCGCGGCGAAACTAAACATTTTTATATGAACAAGACAAATGATAATAACACATAAATGCAAAATTGTATTTGAAAATTATTGTATAGCTACGTAGATATAATAATTATGAGTATTTAGAGGGATAAACATGGGTTGTGTGGTTCTAGCTCCAGACCGTCGTACATTATTAAACTCGGGGTTGCCCGAGTGCGTATCGAAATGATCATTTTTCAATATCCCGAGTACATCCCATTAAAAAAAGATCATTTTTTCTACGTAGCCCGAATGCGTTTCAATTCACTCGGAGTTACACAGGGTGCATCACGAGAAGGTGAACTGTTTTAAACCCTAAACATATTAAGTTATTTTACTATCTATTATATTGATTACACTCATTTAAGTTGGCTATAAAATAGATACAGAATACATAGTCTTTAGATTATAGTATTTCAATTTTTTATTTTGCATCTTAAAAACATAACCATATTTGTTTAAAAATTATGGTACTACATTCGTTCACTAGCTTAGTTATGACTATTAGCCGTACTCCACAATCTTATTAAGTTTTATTATCTAAGTTGAAACAAAATGTTGTTTTCCCACTGATCAGTTTATCAATTATTAAGTTTATCAGCTTTTAAATAAGTATAAATAGGTACCTACCTAAGGCTGTATCGATACGACTGCGCACTCACTCGGAAAATTCAAAAAAATTTGTCAATATAACTTGGGCTATGAAAAAGATAAAAATTAAAAACGGGATGCACTCGAGATATCCCCATTAAACTGAAGCACCCAAGAGAGTACTGGATAGAAAAATTATGATAATAATAACAATACAAATGTTTTATTCACAATTGTATAAAATAACGAGCATTGATATTCCATACGTTTGAAAAGTGAAAATTCTGTAGAAAACAGTGGGATACTTCAAAACGATTGGACACAGTTACGGTCCATCACTTTAACATACCACGCTTTTCATCGACACCTTCGATTTTCTACAATTAAACTGGGACACTTTCTAAATAATATAATATCCCTTCCGAATGCTGTAACACTATATCATACTATGATTGACGCATATTTTTACAAAAATTATTTCTCAAAAAGAATAAAAAGGTATTCAAATTATTGTTCTGTCATGATATACAAAATATATATCTGTATACATAGGTGTTACGATAAACACGAAAGTGAAACTTGAACTAAAGGGAAGAGGCTTTAAATCATGAAACCGCGAGAGTAGAGAAAAATTTGTATGTACATAAAAGCGTATACATCCATCGACAACTTTGTAATTATAATAATGTACGTATTAAATAATCATATTATATCTAAAATGAAAATTCCTTCAACATTTTTTTTCTTTTGTATTTTTTAAGTGACGTATGTTATTTATTATACAGGTATATTGTTAAGTGCATAATCTAAATCTACTTACTCCGGTTCCGATTATGTTGATCATTTCCTACCCAATAATCCATTTGCAATACAAATGTGAGAGCATGATTCATAGTAGAGAAATATTTTAACTATTTTCTTACTTATATTATATATATAGATATATATATATGTGTGTGTGTGTGTATGTGTGTGTGTGTTCGTATACCACGTGTACTTAACAGAATTGATTACTCACCTGCAACAAAAAAAAAAAATAATAATAATAATTAATACTCGTACATCAATGATGGGCATTATAGGTAAAAATAATGACAATTGATACAATAATCGCCGTACATTGATTAATTTACAATCGACTAACGAATTATAAATGCATTGTAGATGATTATTTTTATTAACAACGAACAAAACCTAGGATCGGGTTTAATTGATAGTTATACATAAATACCTGTAGTTTTTATACCCCAGGCAAATCTATTGGAAGGGCCCCCAAATTGAAAAAAAAAATCAAAACAATAGCAAATAGTTTATTTCAATATATAGAAAATCTCCATGGATGAAAAACAGGGTTTGCAATAATATACGTTGGAATTCTCAATGAGTCAAGACCACGGGAATTCTGTCAATATACTAGAGCGCGATGTTTTGCAATGCCTTCGGCAAAAGGTTCTCGTATAGTGACCATATTATATACATATATTTTTTAAAAAAATATTATGGGATGTTATAAAAAAATGCGGCCCTTTTAAATTGGTCTGTAACCGCTTAGAACTTAAAACTCTTAAATTAACCTAAATGACACAATTATATAGTTCTACGCGGCGTAATTTTGTTATAATATATTATTATACGGGCGTGTCGGTCTTTAATATGAATTATTATTATCTCCATATAGACGGGTCATTAAAACTAAAAAACTACTAAAACAAAAAAAAGTAAGTACTATACGTTAGAGTGTAATTAAACGATTGGTTAAAAACCAATGTATACAATATAAATGGTTATTGTAGGCCGATGATTTTTCAGAATATTTGAAATAGTTTGCGTTTCATACTTTTTTTTTGTTAGAAAAATTACCAAGACATTATGTTTACAGAAAAACTTACGATCCGTCATTAAAGTAATGGACATTTTTACGTTGAATGCGATAAATTAGAATTCAATTAAAAATCAAGAGTACTACGTATCTTATTTGTTCGTTTTTCTATTTTCAACTCCAGTGAAACACGTGAGTAGGGGTGGAATTATCAAAACCAAATTCAGTTAGTTTTTTTTTTTTATATTATGGCAATCCGAAAAAAATAATGTAACTTTATAATACTTTTCTAATAAATAATTATTGTACGAGTAGGTATAATATTATGCAGGCATCTAGATATATGTAAACATTTTAGAAGGAAGAATAGGCTAAATAAAATGAACGATAAACATGTACCGCGAGTACAAAATCATTTTCATATTTTTTTACCCCATTATCCATAGCAATAAATCGATAAAACAAAGAACAAATATTATATTTAAAATAATTTGCGTTGGACGTTTTGGCTGTTATACTATACAGCAGTAAATGCCCAACATAGCAAAATCGTGTATTTTAGGTACATATTATATTTCAAATTTTAAATTAAACTGGCCAATTTGAGATATAGATTTGTGCATTATGATGACGATTCATTAAAAAAAATTAACTAGAAAAACATATTATAGACTGTATTTCTTCGAATTATATTTTAACAGATTGATTTTAAAACATATAATAGGTATTTACATAAAACTGAGCTACTATGATAGTTAATACATATTTTTTAATCTTATACGAATAAAAATCCAACGATTTTATTCAAACGAAAACAATTCCAAGAAATATAGATTCAGAAATAATTATGTCATCGCATTTAAAAACCAACCAATGAGATGGGTACCCACTAAACTTGAAAAACAAAATCGAATTTCGTGATGTCAACTAGGAACAATTTAAAATTATTAAGTGCGAGGTCCAACCTCGACACGATCCTGACAACGAATGATTAATATTAAATACAACTGTCTTATTACTTACAATCTATTAATTTTTTTATACACTCTCACGAGCATAATCAGATGAAAATTGTTCAGAACATATATTATATAGGTATCTATTTGTTTATTGAAAACTAAGTTTCTAAGCACAAGTAGACGTGGTGGTTGGCTATAATAATATATATTATTTATAAATACGCGCAAGCGCGTAGTATTATATATATATATATATATATATATATAAGCAGTTAACAGGAAATCCTAAAATAAATGTCTGGAATAGTAGTAGTAAGGGTTGTGTCTTGTGGCATTGGCTTATGGACTGTAGAGAAACATTTGATAAAAATAGACTTAAGAATTTTAGACATCTTCGAATAACGCTGATAACCCAATCAATGACAAAAACGAAATTTCGATATAAATACAAAATTGTAAAAAAAAAAACCCGAAGTAAAAAAATAAATGATTAATAAAAAAAACAACTTACAAAATACTAAGTATAATATATTAGATGAACTGCGGTATTATGTGTACATAAACATCACTGGACAAAGCTGAATTAAAACTGACGTGAGTACTACTGTATACAACACATACAAATATACATACAATAACGGAATAACAATACCGGAAGTACGGATATATGAACACGTAAAATAGGAAACGGGTGAAACGAGCCCCGCTATTTTAAGTATACATCCGAAATTGTACTGCACAGGCTATCAATAGAATCTATTGGTCTGATATATTATTTTGACGATGGAAATTCATTTTTAAAAGGCACATACGTATAATTGTGTAACACTACTAAGATAATAATAATATAAAATAACCCCGCAGTTTACATAATATTATTTACGACGTACTAAAGACGAAAAAATTCAGAATGAAATTATACATTTTTTTTTAAAAATCAATATTTGAATTAAACGATCTTTTAAATACCTTGTGAGAGCTGAGCAAAATCAAAAAATACACCAGAATGAAAAGAATAAAAAGAACGATTAACTTTCATTTTAAAAATTATTCAAGAATTTAGGTATAAGTAAATTAGTAACAACTATGTAGCCATAACAAAATTGTAAGTTTTAAATTATAATAAATCACAAGAGTTCTTATAGAACACACGAAAGCACAATTGAACAGTACGGTCGCTGAGGTGTTACTGAGGAGGGTACTGGGTTTTAAAAGGTCCTTCTCTGTACTGTGAAACTTCCAAGTTTTCATTAACAAAATTTATATTTAAAATCAACATTATAATTTCTCGATATATAAATCACTATTTATCATAGTGATGTACTTAATCTTATTTCTACAGATTCAATAACACAATACAACTTTTTTATGATTATCAATTTTATCCTGCATTAGAAATACAATCTATTAGAATGTTATACTTGGTGTGTATAACATAAATTAATCATTAATAATTTGATGAGATTTTTTTTATATAATTATCTTTAAAGTCAATAGATGTTTAAATTACTTATTAATTATTTACAGTATTTGATATTTAGTTTAAAATTAAAAATTAAAACAATCACCTACATAACTATATTTGTTTTTATAGGCATTAAATAACGAAAGACAATCATTAGGTACTATAATAATAATGCCATAACCAAATTTTAAAAGTAAGTGCCCTGACTTATGTAATTTTAAATATGTCGTTATATCATAATATAATAATTTATTTATGCTGATAACTTAGGTAAATGAAAAATTTCGGATCAAAAAATTGTAAAAAATTTTGATATACATATACTTATGGTATATATAAATATTTTTTTTTAACAGCAGTAAATAATTAAATATTTTAAAAGGATAAAAATACCAATTTTAAATTCATGTTATAGTGTCTGTATTCTTATAATAGTTTTTACAAAAAATTAACAAAAAAAAAAAAAAAAAAAAAAAAAAAGTAAAAGATTGATATTTTATAAAATGCCATTATAATATAGGTTTATACAGTTTAAACTATAACATCTGAAAATAGTAATAAAATCAAGTTCTTTAAAAGCCAAAAATAAAGGCGTGTTTTATATAACATTATATAATAATGGCCCTAGACATGCAAAGAACTAATCAAATAATGGTAAGAATTGAATGGTACCTACTGTCAATTAATCTATACTCTGAATTATTTGATACACAGGTGAAAACTTTTTAACTTTAATGTTTTATTTTATTTTTAAGCTTTCAGGATACCTATTGGAATACTATTATACATTAATTGTACTGGTATGGCTTAATTAACACTATATTTGAATTTAAACTTAAACAAAAATATGCTAAATGAATGGTTTTTACAGTCCATCAATTTTAGTTAGGTACCAATTATTTATAAATATAAACTATATAAGTACCTAATCCATTTTCATAGCGAACAAATTGCGAGTCATTATACACATTGCTGTTTAAATTCCGAAGATAAATATTTAGATTTTTATGCTAATATATATATATAAGTAATAATGCCAGTTTCATCTAATCATTATATTACAAATAAAAGTTATAATATATATTAAAGGATAGTTTTTTAAAATTAAATAAATATCAGTATAATATGGACACTAGAAGTATTGCTGTGACAATACTGAATTACTCAGAGAATGGTATTTTTAAATTAGGCGGACGTTGCAATAAAATGTTTTTATCAGTTCGATAAGCTGAAATATTTAAGATTAGTAATTTGAAGTAGGTATTGAAAACAAAATTACACCGTAAAATGTTGTAAGAATAGTAGACAATAAAGATATCCATGCAATTAATTAGGTAATAAAACAAATTATTAAATATTCTTAATTTTACAAATATTTTTCTAGCTTTGTTAAGTTAGAAAAATACAAATAACTAATACTGAGGTTTTTAATAGTGTTAGGCTAAAGAAAAATTGGTTTCAGGTTATTAAGGTTGATATCATAGGGAAATGTTAAAAAGTAGTTGACCCTACTTACGTGAGATAAAGGCAACAAACAATTTGTAACAATATGTGTATTGTGTATAGATTTATTGAAATAATTCTTACACTTTTTCAATATTTAAATGATAGACACAATTTTAGTTTTATTTGGGTTAAAATTCTATGTAATGATTTAAAACAAATATTTAAGAAAAAAAATATACTTTCCAATAAGATCATATGAAATAATAGTTTGACACATGACAGAATGTTTAAGAATAAACATGTATTTATTAAATTGTATTTTAGATACCTCTCAAAGAAATTGACAGAAATAAAGAATATTGTTGATATTATGATAAATATTAGACCTAAGTATTTTTATATAGACATTTTGACAACTAAACAAAATATTCAATTAAAATAGTAGTCATTGAATAAATTGAAAAGTTAAAAAGTTAAAGCTAATTAATTTTTTTTTTATCACTGTATACATAAAAATTTCCTTTATATTACATATTTATTTATGCTACATTATTGGGTACCTTTATTATTTTTTAAATGAGATCTTTAGTAGATCACTTAGGTACATCATAAACAAATATAATGACAATTAAATCTTATATAATATAATTAAAGTGAATTATTGCAACATAACTCAATTATTACAATTGACCTGGCTCAAATTTCTTAACAAGTAAAGAAAATTAAAAAAACAAATACATACTTTGGACGAAGAGTAGGTCATTGTTGTAAGGGAGAAATTGAGAGGTAGAGAGGAAATTTAATGTATATCTGCATTCAACAATTCTGAGCAAAGTTTGAGTATACATGTTTTGAAAGGCTATAATATTAATAATTTTAAAATAACACATTTAATAAATTTTCCATTTATTTCCCATTAATTATGAAAACCTCTGAGAAAATTAAAAAAATGGCTTCCTTAAATATCAATTTAGTTAAATTTCATTCAGAAAGATACAAATCAACCTTGTAAGTTGAAGTGACAGTTTTGGAAGAAAAATTGTTCACAGAAAAAAAAAATAAACACCATTATAAAACTAATACATTTCATTCTTCATTCAGAATCTAAAACTTAAATAATAGCATTAAATTGCATAACATAGTTTTTGGAAACTAAATTGTAATTGAATAATACAAATTCAAACATAAAATTATTATTATAGACATATTGCCTAGGATAATAATGTTGTCTTTTCATTTATTTTTTTTATTGGAGACAAATACTTAAAAATGATAGTTAAAAACTGTAAAAAATATTATATTTTTTAATAAAGTATAATACAATAGATTAATATTCTTAGTATTTTAACTTATTATTATTAGTATTAAGTCTAGTTTCACTATTACTTAATATATTTGCCGTTAGAAATATTTATCTTTGGATTTTACTAAAAGAATTCATACGTGGTGATATGCAATATATTATTATGTTTTAAGGATATACTGTAAAAATTGACGCATTAGGTACCTATTTAAATGATGCCCTTGTCCTACGATTTGAATTAAATGTTGACCATAAAGTTGCTATGGTTACTGTTGTAAGTGAATAATATTTGTGTTATTGACATAAAACATAAATATCATCATTTACTTAAAATATTAAATAGATGTCATATAACAAAAACCTTGAAAAATGAGTAAAATTTAAACAACAAGGCATATGATTTAAACTCTGAATGTAAATTTAGATAGTTTACTCATCACACATCAGAAATGATACTCAACAACCAAACAGGAAATCAGTTCCTACAAGAAAACACATTCTATTTTATCTAATTAATTTAGTTGTAAGAAGACAAGTGTTAAAGGGGATGTAGATACATCTTTTAGAATATTACACAGATGCACCAGCAGGTACAAGGATGGTGTTGGTCTCCTGATCAACCCACGTTTGAGGTTAAATGCCTAGAGGAATATGTGCAATAATGCAAATCTATGGGCAGGGGACGTTTTCATTTGGAAAAAAATAATTACTGATGTTATAAAAAGGAAGTAACACACAAAGGCCAACAATTGGTGTTTTCGTACCTACTGATAAGTAGTATACCCCTAAACTATAGAACCGACAGTTGTCGATCGGGTTCGACGTATGCCCGCAATGCGGAGATCCGTTCCCCGACTATCTGTCTGTCTGTCACTGGTATGGTGTTTAGGCGTCTACCGTCTCCTAACATCAATTGAACTTAGATAATTAGAAAATTTACCTGAATTTAAAGAAGGATTGGAAGTCACCCTGACGAACTCTGCCATTTTTCGATACTGACTGGTCCAGAAATTTCGGCAGTGCCGCCACACGAGCTATGCGTTTCAAACGGACGGTGTTTTGATAATAGACTTGTCAGTGTTCCTTTTACGACATTAATCGACAATTGCACGATTTATTATCTCAACACCAACTTTACTACTGCAGCTGAGGCACTATTAAAATAATTTTACAGATAATTAATTATCATAAATGTTTGCTTTTTGAGTTGACATTCAAATATGATCACCTGATCTTACTTATGTGCAAACACAATGATGAAGGAATTCAAACATTTTATTTGTTTTTTTTCGACAATTAATTCTTATCAAACTGTGCGTTATCACTGATGACGTGTGTGATACTGTGATATCACGATATATTCTGTGCACGGCATTTTAATCACGAGAATAGTATTCATTACGTTTACTCAAACAGTATTACTATTTATTTATTTTTACATTTAATTTTATAATTTAGTCGTTACTCGTTAGTGTAACTACTAGTAGTACTTATTTACAGTAAGTAATTTAGGTAATTAAGTACAATTAAATTATTATCTTATTATTTTTTTTATGTATAAATACTAATACATTTCAAAATAATTCAAATAGTCTTGTATTTGAGTTAAAGTATTAAATTATTCATAATATTTCATACTTTACATTAATATGTATTCTATGGCTAATGAAGTATATATTGTGTCTGCTGTACGGACACCAATTGGTAAGAACATAAATGTTATGTTTTACAATTAATATTACTTATTTTTCTTTTTTTAATTAAAAATTTCAAGTATATAAAATAGATAAAGTTAAATTAAAAAAACTAAAATTATTTTCATAATTAACTATGGATGTAATTAATACTATTATTAAAATAATTTCCAAAATCATATTAATGACCTAGATCATACTATTTGAGATAATTTGTTCAGTATAGTTAATTTGTCTAAAATTAAATTATATTGCTGGGTGTATCCACTTATATTTTAAAGACTTACTTTATCATTTACTAATTAAAATACCTAATGAATCACGGTAAATTATAAATTATCATCTTAATAATATTATATTATATTTTTAGTTTTAGTAAATACCTGTTGAGAAGATAAAAAAAAATGTGGCTATGGTAGATTTACACATCTTCTTTGACATTTACTTTATAAATATACTCTAGGTACAATATAGAATTAAATTAATTTTTTGTTTAGAATGAAACCAAATTTGTTTTCCTTTTATGTTGTATTTAAACCAAATCAATTTGTCAATCCTACCTTAATAACTATTTATCTGTAACAGTAGCCTATCTGTGGTCAATTTCAATTTTTGTTTAAATAAATTGATAAAGTATTAGTATTGTTAATTAAACATGTTTTACAGTATAAAATGCAATTTCATTGTTTTTCTATCAAGAAATCATTAATCAAATATCCAATATAAATTTGATGTGTCTTTTATATTGCCTATATAGAACCCCCTAACATTAAAATTACTTGTTTAGATACTAAAAATAGTTAACTCTTTTTCATTAGTGTTGAAAACCAAATTCTCAAAATACTTATTCATTGACACCTGATTTTAGTTTATTCAAATTTCTGTGTGATTGATATATAAATTTAATAAATTTGTTTATAAGTAAAATAATATTTGATTTGCACCTTTAAAAGTACTAGGTAAGTAGGTACCTATTCACTTTTACACATTTATTTATGTGTTGTTTAAAGTTATTCTCAAAATGTATTGTAGGTAGTGCTGTATGTACTAAATTGTATTTTTATTTTATTCAAGAAATAAAATTAGATACTTTTTTTATAAAATATATAAAATGGTCATTAATTTATTACAGAATTTATTATGTCTTATATAATATTTTATAAATTATCTATTATTTAATATTTTATGCTTATCCGTGCCATTATCAATTCAGCATTTTTTATTCAACAATTGATTGAATTTCCGACATGTATGAACTTTAATTTAATGAGTACCGATTAAATATGGATGTAATAAATTCTTAATGATTTATATGTTTGATTATTTAAAATAATTTTATGCAATTATCATTTGGTTTTTGTATATTTTAAAAATTAAAAAAATAACATAAAGAGATGATTTAAGTTTATTATTTTAATAAAAGTATTCAATGTTAAATTCATTTTTTTTTTTATTTAATATTACTATTCCAAATAAAAATTATTTTGATTATAATATACATGTAAATATTTAAACAATTGATTTAAAATAGTTTAAAATTTTGTTACATTTAATGATTTTATCAGTTTCTGAAGGAGGAGTTCAAAGTTTATTTTTTGAAACGTTTTTTTCATTTTATTTTTATATTTTTATTTTAAGGTTGTTTATTAATACAATTTCCTAGCCTGTGAATTGTTGATACCTTGTTAATTATACTAATTAATTAGTGAACAATATCAATTTGTTATTATTACATAATGATTCAGTGCAAACTTTTCTCAGTATTTGTTTTATAATAGTCCAGTATAAAAATAAAAAGTTATTTTTATACATTTTCTCATAATAATTTATTCGCTTGTATACCCATGGATCTATGGTATATCAAATATTAAATTGTAGAGAAACTATTTTCATACAAATGATTATCATACTTATTTTCTTGCCTAATATATAATGGATATATTTGACATCTTTTTATGTGCCATATTGTTATTGAATTCAAATATAAATATTCAAATATTATTAATGATAAAAACTATTTAATTACAGGTAAATTTAGTGGTACATTATTACCATTAAAAGCTGATCAACTAGGCAGTATCGTAATATCAGAAGTATTAAAAAGAGCTAATGTTAAGGAAAATGAAGTTTCTGAAGTTATTCTTGGACAGGTAAATAAAATATAAAGTAATAATTTTACATTATTTGTAGCTTTTACTTAAAATTATAAATGTTTTTGTGTGTTTACTGTATTAGGCTTTAACAGCAGGACAGGGTCAAAATCCGGCTAGACAAGCTTCGATGAATGCTGGAATTCCGTACAGTGTACCTTCATATGTTATCAATATGCTCTGTGGATCTGGACTAAAGTTAGTTAAAATTAAAGTTTTAATATAATTTTAGAACTTAATAGATTAGCTATACCTACTTTTAACTTGGAGGTTACCTACAAAATATTATTGGACCATAATCAGAGATCACATTATGTTTAGGTTATTGAATTTGAGAAGAAAAAACAAATTTTATTATTTTTTAATAGGCGAGAAGTTTTTAGAATTGGAAAAGTATTTATGAGTATTAAGTACATTTTATGATTTATGAATTATTAAATGTGGAAATAATTTTATTATTTAACTATTAATTTGTGTAAAAATGGATCTTAAGTAATAATAAGCTCAAAAAAAAAAAAAAAAATTAAGAAATTGACTGCATAGTTTACCAACGATCAGAATTAGTGGGTCTTACAATATTGGACAGTTAATTTCAATACTATAATAGTAAAGAAGTCATTAGAAGTGTAAAAAAAATTATGCTTCAATAATTGTATACCATTGGTGTCTAAAAATCATAATAATATATCTACTTAAAATGTGTGTAACGCTAACAATAATAAAATACAAAAGTGTGTAAAATCTATTGCATAACATGCGATATTGATTGAATTAAAGAGTTGCAATTAATTTCGGTGTAATTTTAAGTGGGCCCAGACTCAAAAAGGTTAAGATCAACTGTTATAGATGATATTATTAACATATTAAAATACATTTGAAGTAAAATATGAAGCATTCAAATTAAATAAATTATTTTGCTTATTGTTCCTTAGAGCTGTGGTTCTCGGTTATCAGGCGATTAAATGTGGAGATTCTTCAATTGTCATTGCAGGAGGTCAAGAAAGTATGAGTAATGCACCTCATGTTTCCAATTTACGACAAAAGCCTGCAATGGGTGACATAACATTAATGGACACCATGTTATATGATGGATTAACAGATGCTTTTGATAATATACACATGGGCATTACTGGTAAGATATTTTCAAAATATTTACATAATAACATAATATATTATTATACTGAAACTACTGTCTGGAAAGTCGAAATTTATGATGAAGTCAGATGACTAACTAAAGTAGTTCTACTGATTAACCCTACCCAGGAAACTTGCAAAACAAAAATGATAGGTTATGATATGGTTTTAAAAAGAATAAAAAATACAAAGTAGAATTGCAGCATCAATTTGATTTTTAGCTTGACAAACTTCAAATAATTCACACCTAAAACTGAAACAAAAATATACTTTCCTGAATGTCTTGTGAGAGGTAATTGTTATCTATATTCCAGGAAGTATGGAACATCATTAATCATCATTATGTCATATTGTAACATTGATGTCGCTGTTTTCTTCTTCCTATCTTTGAAGCAAGGATATAGATTTCTTCCTACGCTGTTCATACGCTTTATTCTAATTTGGTAACTTAATAGATTATAATATTTATTAAACATATTATGGTTTACAGCTGAAAATATTGCTGAAAGGTACAACATTTCAAGAGAACTTCAAGATGAATATGCTTTAGTGTCACAAAAACGGACTGCTGAAGCTCAAAAAAATGGATTTTTTAAAGATGAATTAACTCCAGTTTCAGTATTAGTACACCGGAAAACTGTTAATTTTGATGAAGATGAATATCCAAAACCTAATACTACACTAGAATCATTATCTGCATTGAAACCAGTTTTTAAAAAAGTGAGATAAAAAAGAAGAATATTTTAGTATAGCTTTAATTTATTTACTAAAGAAGTGTATTTTTAGAATGGTGTTGTTACGGCAGGAAATGCATCAGGAATAAATGATGGTGCAGCTGTAGTTCTTTTAATGAGTGGTGAAGAATGCAAAAAGCGAGGATGTTTTCCAATGGCAAAAATTGTATCACATGCAGAGTGTGGAGTTGATCCAAAAATAATGGGTACTGGACCAATCCCTGCAGTGCTTAAAACAGTAAGTGTGAACAAATTTATAATATGCAATCTTTTTTTCGTTATGATACATTGTATATTTGATAGAATTTATTAAAAAGAGTTTCTATTTATATTTAAAGTACAGGTTTATATTCTGTTAATATATTTGTTAACAATTCAACATGGATATGATCACCATAAATAGAGTATTTTAATAAAAAATAATATTTTCTGAAAAAAAAAAAAATACATATAATATAATTCAGATTCAGAGTGTAGGGATCTATTGGTTTTACTATGATGTGTGATTTTTTTTATTTTTTCTGTCTGAACAAATTTTCTACCAAAAATTTTACTCTGATATATAGAGTTCAGGAAATTTTCTCTAATTGGTGCATTAGAGTCTTTTTTTTTGATTTTCCAAAGGGTTTTCAAAATAATTGGGAAAACGGGGAACAAAATTGTGATATAGTTATATGTTACAGTGCACCGTGTCATTACTGATTTCATTGTTTATAATTTTTGCAAACTATGTTGTTCCATTTAATTAAATTAGAAATTAACGTAGAGACCTGTAGTTTTCACAAAATACTTATATTGGCCTTTTGTAGACATGGTAAAATTCTCAAAACATTCTAATTATTTTTAGGCTATTTATTAGTGGTGAGTCAATATGACTTTTCCAATACCCGATATTTGAAATCAAAAACTGAGAGTCTATATTGAGATTAACCGAAATATTAAAAAGCCGTTATCTTATATTTATCAAAATTGTTCATATTAATTTTTAAACAATATATTATTTACATATATTTTATTTATATTATTTATTTTATCATTCTTTGATTTATATTATTAAAATAAACAATTTATTCATTTTGTAATATTATTATTAAAATTAGACAAATTAAATATTTTTTTCAGAAAAAATAATTGTTTTGAAAATATCTGGTTCAATATGGGTTTTGAAATACTCATCACTACCATTAATAGGTATTTGATATTTTGTGTTTTTATATGTATTTTATTTGATAGGTATCTGTTATTAAAATTACATGACATAAACAGAAATGCTTGAAAATTAGAAATTGAAAACACAAGGTACATTATAAGATCAAATTTTGACTATAGTTGTAAAAATTACAACATTTCAAAATATATCTTACCAAACCTCGCACCAAATAGTTTTTTTGTTACCAATGGTAATTGTTGCATATGAATATAAATTAATTATGTTAATGTATCCTACCTACTGAATTTTCCACCTACAACAGTGGCTGCACCCATCCTCTGTATCAGCTTGTTTTTATTTTTTAACGCTTTTAATTATGAATATATAAAAAAAAAAAAAAACAAATATCTCATACGTATTTCATATTTTTTGATAAAAGTTTAAAATATAAAGTTAAATAAAAACAAAATTATTGGGTATAAAAATGAGAAATGAGAAATTATTTAAAAAACAAAAAAAAAATGTGTTATCAAAATGATTTAATCAATTTTCACTTACACACATATTTTAGACTTTGGTTAGTTAAATGCAGTTAATATAAATTAAATGATATACTTTAATTCTAAATAAATCTCATTGAAAATATTTTTAAGAATTTGTTCAATGAACTTATAACAATTAAAAATATAAATAAAAATTTAAATATTCATTATTTCCAAAGTAGATTTTTTATCATTACGGTGAAATACGCATGTTCAAATATTCACTTTTGTGATAATGTTTTTCAAATTTGAATTCTTTGAAATATATCTTGTTGACATTTCTTAGTCTTATGACTACATTTATTCAATAAAAATATGATTTTACAGAAAAATCCATGCTGTTGTAGTTTTTTGAGATAACATTCAACTATATTTGTATTTTGTAGATATTATGTAAATAATATTACATAACAATAATATTACTTAGCACAAGTATTTTAAATATTTGGATTTTCTAATATTAAAAAAAAAAAAATCTGATAACTCAAATATTTTACATTTGCTTATTAATACAATTATTGAAAAACACTTATAGGTATTAAGTATTTTTAAAATATATTGAATTGAACAAATGTTTTACTAGGTTAGTATAGTGTAATATTGAACAAAGACACAATATTTGATTTAAAATAAAAGAAATGTGTAATAATGTATTTTACAACAGCATTAATTTAAATGGGTGAAAATATTTTCAGATTGAAAAAGCTGGTTGGACATTGGATAGTGTAGATCTCTTTGAGTTAAATGAAGCATTTGCCGCTCAATCAATAGCTGTATTGCGTGATTTGGGACTAAATTCTGACAGAGTTAATATCTATGGAGGTGCCATTGCATTAGGGCATCCTATTGGAGCATCTGGTATGATTAATATCGTAGTAATTCATAAAACATGGTTGAACAATAATCAAAAAAATTAGTTTACACTTCATATTTAACATTAATACAATTTTAATTATTCATTAAATTATTAGTATGTTTAATTTATTTGATAAATTTAATTTAGGTGCAAGAGTATTGGTAACATTAGTTCATGCCTTAGTAAGAACCGGAAAAAAACGAGGTGTAGCATCATTATGTGTTGGCGGAGGTATGGGAATCGCTGTTGCCGTAGAGACATGTTGACACCATTTGTTTTATTACACCAAATGTTTTCTGCATAAGAGGGTTCCAAACTGTAAGTTGAAATTAAAATACAATTCAATATCATATTATTAATCCATCATATTTATTTTAGTTGTAGAAACATTCCCCCAATGAAAAAATGTTAGATCATTTTGAATTGAAGTACTTACTAGAAGAAAAATCAAATTTTGCTGAAACCAAGAATGACAATAATTTTATTTTTATATACTATTTACAACCATAACAATTTTTTTTAATGAGGATTTGGGTTATATATTTGTACAGTATTTATTGTTGTTAAATTATCTTTAATTATGTTTAAAATATTACAAAAGATTTTATATATTCAAATTGTATTTTATTAATTAATTTTAACTTTTTTTCTATACAAATTATAAATGTTTTATTGAAACCGCTTTTTAATGTATAATAATTTAATATTTACTTAGATATGGTAGTTTTCGTATCATGAATACTCCAGAGTAAGAATATACTGTGGAATGATTAAAATAATACATTATACCTTTATAATATGGTAATAGTGTTTTGCTCAGTTAAGCAGTTGCAGATTTTGAATTTTAACCAGCCCGGAGAACTTCATTTCACTTGCCAAAAAAAAAAAAAAAAACATAAATATAAACAGTTTAGTGGAAATGTAGTGAAATTAAAAAAAAAAAAATAATAATTTTGGTCAAGTTAAAAAAACATTTACACCAATTACAATAATTACACTTTTTTGTATTTTAATATATATTTTTAGTCCACGCTAAACACAATTAAAATTACAAAAAAAAATAATGTTATCTATTTTTATTTTAGTATTATCCAGTTATCAAAAGTTATCTTTACTAAAAGATAATAAACAAATAAAATAAAATAATTTCTTTATTATCTATATCTTTATTCGACTTATTCTGTGTTTCTAATACACTTCGGGTATATTTTGGGGTTAAAGGATAGGCCACATTTGTCGCCCACTACACATATCTCGCAACATAACCACAGATATGTAAAACAATTATTTGTTATGTAAAGGACACATTTACTCATCATAACAACTAGGGGGGTGCTAGGGGATCTGTAGCACCCCTAAGTTTAAAATTAGCACCCCCAAAAATATCCAATAATTTTTTTTTTAGTATAGATTAAATAATTTATCCATGAATTTCATAATGGGTGTACAAAAAACAGAATTAAAAAAGTTTTGATACATTTTTATACATGAAATTGTAAATAAAATGTGTAATAGCTTATTATAAGTATTGTGTAAAGTGGATTATGTGGGTAGTGCCTCTATGGGCCCATGATGTGTCTATAATTTTAGCAACCTCAAGGTATGCTGGTTTAGTTTCGCCTATGCAGTTTATCATAGTTTGTCAGGCAATCATATTATTTTAAATGGTGAAGGATTTTCTCCTCACTATCAAAAACGCGTGTACAATATTTCATAAGCAAATAAAAATATTTTTGTCGAAAAATTAAAAAGAATAATGTTAAGTATAAAATCATTTATATAGTAATGAACGGATACGGCCCACTGGGACACTTTTCGACCTCCAGGTGGTACAATCCTTGATTGTAAGACATTTAACTAAGTGTAAATTATTGTTCGCAGTTAGCATAATAAATTGTGGTACATCACTAATAAGATCAATTAAACTACAAGTAGATTGTATATGAGATATTGTTACCCAATATAATATTATCAAATTGTAATACAAAAATAATTTATTAAATGTGCCATAAATTATAAAAAAAAAATGTAGTTTTAAATACTTTTTGTGTGGTATTTTCTCCTAACTGCTAACAATATTTAGCAATAGGTACATTATATCAGGGTTGGTATAAATGATTTTTTACATGTAGAGAAATGTATGTTGTATGTTATAATAATATTACCAATAATTATTATTTTTCTATGATCAACTTCCAATCTGACATCCATTGCTTTTAAATATATAATCTATCTAATCATAATATCATTTTGTGCGGAGCTCGTGAACTGGTAAGTTATAGGTATTTTCTTCCCTTGTAGCCAAGATAATCCATAAATCAACAAAAATAAAACAAACGGATCGTCATTTGTCGTCAGTTTTTTAGAAAAACTGTTCAGAATTTTAAATAAAATCTTTGGAGCAAAGCATAGTCTGTTGAAAGATCCAAATCTTTTAGGGCACTATGTAAGAAATATGAAAACTGTACAAATCGTGTTTTGTAAAAATGCCTAAAAATAAATTTTTTGTAATTCTGTAGTCTCACGTCTGATTATTAATTGTATAATTATTTTTACCAATACGAGAATTGAAAAAAAAAAAAAATAAAAATGTATGATGTGATTTGTACTGCAGTAAGTACATAATAAATTCCCATGTATAGGTTATGTATTGTTTACAATACTAGGCTCTAGGCCTAGGCTTTAAACTGTCCATGTATATAATACAGTGTTTTGGGTGGTGTTTCATTTTATAAACCATAATGTTCTGATGATAAAGATTTAAGAACATTTGTTTTAACCAATAACAAAAGTATATAGTATATAATATATGAAATTTGTCATTTTATTATTTTAAATAGATACATTGTTATAAAATAATGTAATAGTTTTAGGGCATAAAAAAAAATTGTAAACAAATTAAAACTCTTATTTTCTAAATTCTTGCAAACACGTTATTTACATTAAATTATTTTATAATTTTATGCAAACTATTTGGTATGAATGGAAAAAAACCATTCAACATTTTATTTTTAGTAAATGGAGTAAATTCAAAATTCAAAGGTTTTTTAGCCAGACATTTTATTGATGGAACACAAAGTTTTCCATGATTACTAATGAATGATGTCCAAAGTGATGGTTCTCTCTTATCGCTATCTATCAGATATGAACTCCATTTATTTGTTTGTAACATAGTATTGTCAGGATTTTGGTCATTGTTATTACCATCCAATTTCATTTCTTCAATAACAGCTATAGTATCTATGCCAGAGAATTTATACGGAGCAACAACATCTTGCAGTACATTATCGCCCACATACAAACACTTTGGGTTAGTCTTTCCGGATTCTTTTTTTAATAGATTATATAGTTGATTCCAATTTCCTTGACTGTAAATATTGCCAAAATGTATGTTGTCCACAATGTCACATTCATTTAACATTTCGGCGTCTGTACTGTAAAATGGTCTGTCCGAAGTAAAAAATCCAGGTTTTCTTGCATAGAAAACTGCAATGTCAAATAATTCCTTCCAGTTTGTACCTAACGACTGAGTAGCAGTGAAATTGGCATAGTCTAGATGGGATCCCGATATGAGAAACACTTTTTTATTTTTTTTTAATTCCCTGAGCCAATCAAGTACATAGTCGGGACACTTGTTATAATATAATGATGGAGTAGATTTCAAACATGGAAAATAATCGCCAGAATTTGCTGAAAAGTTTTCCCTCGAGTACATGCAGATTAATCCTTTCAATATATTAGGCCAGACATTGTAGCTTTCAGGGAAACATACATTATCAATACCATCTATGCACCGTCCGAATATAAGCGACACGGGAATATCAAAAAAGTCTAAGAGAGGTCTGATTTTTTCAGATATCGGTCCATTCCATGTTTCCATGAAGTTGTCTACAAACACATCGGTTACTGCCCAGGTTTTGTCCTGTCCATACACAGATAAAATGTCTTCGTCAGACATAAACTTAGTGCCATGAGTTGCTCGTAATATCTTACCACTGCCATTTATTTTCAAGATGTTTCCCTTTTCCGTATCTAAAATCAGACCCCTCTGTAAAAAATCGAAATCAATGGGCTGCCGTAGATGGTCAGCCGAATAATTATGATTATTTATTAGATATTCGACTAGTATATCATAAATCATTTGCACCATGGGCCCTATTCGGTATTCGCAGAGCGTATTGTCCAAATCGAATCCGATACAGTCGTAGTCTGTTAATTTAAACGTTTCGGTCATCCTTTCAATATTCCAAAACGTTTTCAAGTACGGAGTCTCGAAGTTTTCCTTAACAAAACTTCTAACTCGCCGACGTCATACGATATCGTAATCACTGATCGGGTTTGCAAATGGACGATGATAATTACGTAAACGCGCGTTTTTTCTTAACCTGAAAAAAAAAATATATATCGATTACGCCAATGATAAAATATTTTACCTTCATAATTATTGTGTTAGGTCGCGCAGTTTCGGTTTTTCACGTCGTAGTGTCGTGCCCGCGGACAATAAATAAGTCGTGCCGCTGAACACACGGACGGATACTTGCACAAACAATTGACCGTACCGGAAAGACCGGCGACTGGTGAGTACCTATGTAGGATTTATGAAAAACCTTACCTTTGGGCAACGTGCCCTCTAAAATTGTCGATACGTTCGACAATATTCGGCCGAGACGGTTCGGCACACGCAAACGCCTCGATCGCACGGAATTCCGTAGGGCACTGATAACCGCCGTCCGAACTGTCAGACATTATCACCGACACCCCGCAACAATACCAACAATATTTTGTAACGCGACGCGATTTATCAATATGCAAAGGTTATTGCATTAATGAAATGATATTCTAATTGCTATAGTTGCCGCAGATAAAAGCGATTCGTACGAAAAGACATACAAATGTGTATTCGTTTTTATTGTACTCGCGGCGGCCTTATGAACGCGTCTCGGTGATAATTAATCATACCGGCGCACTGGCGTATTGGGCGTATTGGCGGCCTTATCCACTTTGTTATCTGTCGCGGTATTAATGATTCGGAAAAAAAAAAAAAAATGTTTACAGCGGATTTTCAATACAGATTTTCAATCGATTTCCATTCTACCCGATGTGATAGGTACCCGAATAATCAATTTAAACGCGAAAAAAAAAACTAACTAAACAGTTAAATAATGATTACCGCCGCTCGCGGGTGGGCGGCTGTTGTAAGTGGGCAATTCGGAAAAACAGAATATTATACGATTATAGACCAATTCAGTTAAAATCCTTAACGCAATAATAATCCGTCGAAATGATAATGCGATACTGAGTGGAGCCCGTTTAAAAAACTCGGTTTCTCTCATTGTCCGTTGGTTAACGAACAAATTGCAATTGCATAGGTGCTCGACTACTCGCCTAGACGTGTTTTAAATTCAAATTCTAATAAGTGCCTACCTAGTCTAATATTTAGTGTACAAATATAAATTATAATTTATTTGTTTAAAACTTTAATGTGTAAATCGGCCTGCGGAATTATCATACTACCCAACTACTAACGTCATTACCGTTTTTATTTATTTTTTGTTATTATTAAGTTTTTATTGTTTTAAATCTTTGTTAAACAATCGTTGTTGTCGCGGAAATGCACACTGTTGTAATCATTTTACCGTACTATGGCGTATACATTGTTGACAAAGTAACATTGTCAACTGAACTCCGCTCAGAATCGTTTTTTCGTCGGCAACGGTTTATCGTTGCTTACAGATGCTTACATTGCATTCTCGGCTGTATCCTCCCAACTTTCCGCCTACAACAGTGGCTGCGCCCGCGCGCCAAGCATGTCCGCCGTTTTTAATATTACATTTTCGAAAGTAACATAAAAAAAAAAATCGAAACTAAGATAATAGTTCAATAACGATCTTATAAGTCCGTCTTTCTTCTTCTTTCTCCGCAATCTTCAATCTAATGATTGGTTCGCACGCACATTTCCACGCTTCTCCGTCGCTGGCTTTCCACTTTAATTGTTGGTATGAGCGAACATTGTTTGGTCTTCTGTAATCCGGCTCTTGTATTGTAATCGCGGTCTTACCCGGCGGTTGTTTCCCGTCTACCATACCTCCAACGAATTAGTCCCAGCAACACTCGGTGTCTGAGAATATGGACCATCCATCCGTCAGGTGTTTTCTTTATAATATTTCACGATGATCTTTTCGCTAAAACTTCACGCGGGTCCGACTTATCTTTTGGATCCTTCTGCAGCACCGCATCTTTTCTTCTCTTCTCTTTTTTTCTTTTTTTCTGCGATTATCTACGTTTCATTTCTCTACAGCATTATGCTCTAGATGGTGAAATTTGTATGTAATCATCGCAATTCAAAATAACGGTTAACGATCGCGATTGCAAATATCATATTACGTACACGGGGCACGTAAACGTTGTTGTATTTAATAGGTTCAGTCGTAATTGCCGGTTAATCGTCGACAACGAACGTACAAACAACAGTAGGTGCACCGGGTCAGATAAGAATATAGTTAATTAATTAATTATATTCTAATATTATTCTCATTTATCTCGGCGGGTGTACACTGCACACGGTCGTGCAGTCCTAAATCATTTAGATATTTATTTAGTACTCGTTCAAAAGAGACTGGCGTACTTCACCACACGATGTGCGGCCATTGGTTGTAGGAAAGAAGTCAGCAAGGCAGGATATAGAGGAGAATCGATTTTCGGTTGCTTGGAGCGAATATTTTTTCGAAGCCCTTGGCGGTAAAAAAAATTAAAAATACACAACATCTAAGTAGTCAAGGAAAAAATTAAAAAAATTGCAAACTTGCACGTTATACCTATCTATCTAAAATGTATTCGTTTCCAGTTTGAAATACTGCTGTTTACGTATCACTAATTTCGATTTCATTTAAATATAGCAATATTATAATAATTTTGTTAAACCTTCATCATTTTAAAAGTAAAAACTAATATAGTAATCTCATAACATTTTATTTATTACAATTTTCAAATCAAATCTTCACGCTGTTACATTAATTATTTCAAAATAAAAGACGGACATATTTCGCACATGGATGTAGCCACTGTTATTGGTAAAAAGTTGGGAAGGTAGGATATAGAGACGAAATTAATTTGTATCTGTAAGCAACGATAAACCATTGCTTACTAAAAACGATTCTGAGGGGAGTTCAGTTGATAGTGATGCTTTTTCATCAATATGTATATCATATTATGGTAAAATAATTAAATAGGCGTTATATATTTTCTTTAATAATATTTTTTTAATATTGTACCGATTTTCCCGTTTTTCCCGGTTTTTCATATTTGCTGACCACTGAAACGTTTATACCTATATACTAAAATATTTTGTGTTGGCCGGATGCTCCATTGCCATTATGTTGTCACGTGAAATCTTGACGTATTAATTTGCAGCCCAAATCATATAAATACAAATCAATTTTTATTTTTAGAAGTTCATATTTTATTTCTTTTCATAAAATCATAAATTTCTCAAGCCACGGGTCAAAAATTTTTAAACTTTTCATATAGTATTCCGGGATCCGGATGCTCCCCGAAAATCTGATGCCTGGGGCAAGTAACCTTTAAACCCTCTGTCAAATACGGCCCTGCGTAGAGAACCTTGAATCTTTGTGATAACGTGCACCGATATGTGATATTCGACAATAATAACTTAAGAATAGTATGCGTTTATTGAAACGTATAACCGCGTTTCAAGTAAAAAATTGTACTTATACGCATTGACGAGAAACCAATAGATGAGTATACACTGTGTATACCTGGGTGTTATACGATCGACTACAACAATGGGTGATGTACATAACTGTGAGCCAGAGTTATCTTCATGAACAAATATTGGAAATGGGTTATACTTACATAGAATATTATTCTATATCATAGAACACAACAGATTCCTAAATTAGTATATTTTTCTTGTAAAATTATGAAAATTTTCTAACAGCGGTAGAATGTTGACAAAAAAAAAAATGACGTTAAGGAACTGTATTAAAAAAACGTGACTTTTTGATTTATTAGATAATTGTTTTAAAAAAGTTACCATTTGGGATCTCTGATTAATAGTATGATTTATCTTAATTTTTAATACACTATATTTTAATTTCATAATAATGTGACACTATTAAAACAAAACAAAAAAATAAAAATCACGTAGGTACAGCTAATCCTAATCGAAATTAGTATACAATGTGAAATATCTTAAAGATTAATCAACTTCATATTATTGCATGACGAAGCAAAATAAAACGTACCCTACCTATTCTATTTAATTATTTGATAACTTTGTTTTATATTTAGTATTACACTACTTATCTATTGAATTTCCAAGTCAGTTATAAAAAATTATTATTTAGATTTACGTTGTGATATTTATTTTATGTTTGAATATGCGTAGTTAGGTTTCAGGAAAACTTCGGAAAGTATCGGAAAGCGTAAATTTGTGTACGTTTTACTGAGTACACTCATTTTTTTTAAAATCCTTTATATAATCAACTCGCATGCAAAATATTAATAGAATTCTGAATAAAATTAGGTACTTGTTTGAATTTCTTTTACACAAAATGCAATATAGTAAAGTACCTATACGATTTTAAATGTTGAGCTCAACTAGTAATGTTTTGTTTTTATTTTGACGGTTTTCTATCTGTAAATAACATTTTTACCGGAATATTTCTTCGATTTTCATACGTAGCATCTTTTCTTAAAGCAAATTGTATCTTATTGGGTATAATTTTATAAGTCATTTTTCGATTTAATTTTAATTAGTTTTCTTAATAGTTGAGGAAAAACCGAAAAATGTACGGTATTATCGATTTCATTAATTTTCGATCATGTTTTTAAAATTAAGGTCGTCAAATTGATCATAGAAATACGCTATTTTGTGTTTTTTAAATTATTACGACATAGCGGTAAGAACAAATTTTTAGAAAACTATTTGCCCGAAATTCTTCGTCAACGCAAACATTACTTATTGTATTATAAATTATACGAATAGTAAAATCTAATCAAAAAACAACACTAGGTCACCATATATTACGAAACTTTAACAAATTATACATTTGATTTTAATAATAATTTTAAAAATAAGCTGATACTAGGGACGGGTGCAGCCACTGTTAGGTTAAGTTGGGTTGGGTAACCTGATGAAAATCTGGCAACAATCTAGCAAAAAATTTGAAATAAAGGAATTCTAGTGCAAAAACTACTGTCTACTTGAAAAAAAAAATCGTATTTTTTGTCTTTTTTGGTTTTTTCCAATTCTTATGAAAACAACTTCAGATATCAAAAAATGACTTTCTGATTATATATTAAAAGAAATAAATCCGCTACGTTCCGAATCTAAATAACGTTTGAGTACAATTGAAAACATTGATGCTTAATACAAATAAAAATTACCTTTTACAAACTCAACCTATTATAATTTAAGCGACTCAATTGTCTCGAACCTTGTCGCGCCTTGGAAACCGTAAATTTTGCATTCTCCGTATCATCATATACTTTTAATTTTGGACTATATGCACGTCTTGTGTCAAGGTTTATTAAAAAAAGTGTATGCAGCAACATCAAGATTATTCTTTAAATATTACGCATACAATTATACCGATTGAATATCATACAACCGTACAGAATTGCTTATTTTAATTTCTTTGATAATCATTAAGTATTATAGATTATGTATAAGTATAAGTATATCTACAATTCATACAATATCATATATTGTAAATACCTAACCTAACCTAACCTAATCACCCATTGAAAAAAAAACTCAGAGACCACGGCTACTTTAAATTCTCTCATCACGCCACTGAGTCTTAAAACTTATAGTTGACACCGTCTACTCAAGTATATTTTTCCATTATTAAGATATTACTATTATGCACTTCCTTATCCTGTAGGTATTCAAAACATTGTTTATACATTTTTCGTTTACCGAGACTTCAAATAATAATAATAAAACAAAAACGTTATCATTTACAATTTACATTTGTATTGTTGACATAATATCGCGGAACCAACGCAGAACTGAATATGCTGCATCCCACAATTCCAGTGCGTAATCATAACTACAATAATATAAGTGCTTATGACGTAATGGTCAACTAAATTAATATTAATATTTTCGAATTGTTGTCGTTAATAAATTGTTTTGTCGCCGGTTTTTACAGCAAAATCAGATCGTCGACTATGTACACTAGACCGTCTGTCGTCATTATGTCCGTTTCGATTATTTTGGCATTATTGACCTACAGTGTTTAGAAACACAAATTTAATTATGAATCGAGTAGTTAATAATGAGGTCTGTGTTTACTGCGTGCGTACCGTAATTTTATCGGTGTCTTTGCTGTGGGCGATTCGGACGATACCGTTTTTCGTTTGTACTTCGTACTGCCAACGGTCATTGACCAATGTCGACGGCAAAATACGTTCGGCCCGATGGTTGTTCAAAATATTTTGCAACTGCGCCGGACTATTGAGTATTCGTTCCAATTCCTCGGTGCCCAGTTTCTGAAACGCGTAGTCCGTCGGCACGAAATATGTGTTTTGACATCCCCGATGATACCTTTCCAACCTTAGCGTCCGAGTCAATAAGTCCGTCGCCTGAGCGTATAAACTGCGGTTGTGTTAAATAAAAAATATATTAATATGATAACTTGGGTTTAGTTTTCAATGAAAGAGGGAGGGGGGGGGGTGATTTAAGGTTATGGTCTAAAATGATAATTAAATGGTCCGGACTTGCATTATGGAGAGAACGGAGACTGTAATCGAAGACAACAGGAAATCGATCACTAAAAATACGCATCGCTTAAGATGGGAGGATTATGTTGTCAGCTTAGTTTAGGAGCGGTGGAATATGGAGTACAACGCGTAAGATAGCGGAGGACAGAGATAAACTGAAAAGTATTTACTTGGAGTGTTGGTCTTGTTACCAATGGTAAAATGCTTTCCAAATACATAATTCGATTCACGTAAATATACACTATTGAAATGAAATTTGTGTTTTGGTAATTTTTTTTAGTTTAAGCTCATAAGTATATATTATACGAATTAATAGTTTACGTTTGGCAATTCAAAATATTATTTCAAGAACATTTGTTCTTTTCGTGAAATTTACTACATTAATAGAATTCTTCATCAATACAAAGTGTCAATTATTCTATTTTTATGATCTCGATACCGTCTTTATCTTTTTGAAAGATATTCCGAGGGTATTATTTCGCTAAATGGATTATAATAACTACGAAATGTGCAATATAAAAGTTTCGCCCTTTCGCGGCCAAAATTGTATATAGGGCTATCTCCCGCGCGTTTCGATGACCCATGGCGTTTAGAGAACTTTTTACCTGAAACTGTCGTTTTTTCTGATAATGTCTTCGATGGATATCGTCGGTGGGTATAGTACGCTGTCGATCTCGTATACGGCCCCGTTGTAGGCGACCGGAGAAGTCAGTAAATCTACCTGCCGTCCTTCGACTCCATATTCGTTTTGGACGCATTGAAGGCGCAGTTGTTTTCCGTGAGCCAAACTCTCGACCGTTTTACCGTCGTAAATGTTCTCGGCCGTTACGATTTCCCTTGTCGCATGGAAATTTACAAATGCCCTTGCGGTACCCAGGTCGGATTGAATGCGATGCCGTTCCATATGGTCCATACCTCGAAGAAAGTGTTACACAACAATATTGTATATAAATGTGTTCAGTTAGAAAACCTCTACCAATTTTAGTCGACCATTTATAAAATATATTTAAAATTCGTGTAGAGAAATCTCGTATTTAAGGAGGAAAATTAGATATATTTCTTACATTGACTATTTTTTAGTATATATTATTTATATTACTATTATTTTTTTTGAAATTTAAATTTATTTACTTTTTATTCAGAAAAATCAAAACTTTGTTGGTATTCAGTGGGTGTTAAAAAAAAAAAAAACGAACCCGTACGAAAACCTATTGTTATTTAAAACGGAACCGATCTAACTACTGTAATACGAAGGAGGATAATTTAGTACCTAATAACTATAATTCGCTTAAACAAACTTATAACAATTACTATTTACAACTACGCGTATCTACAAAAAAAAAAATAATATAGTTATTCGAATTTCGATTTCAATAATAATTCTATAGGGCATATCAAATTAAAAATTGCTTACAAAAATATATAAATTAATATTGCATCTTTATTTTTAGCCTAGGTATCTAAAAATTGTCCGAATTCAATTTCTTTCCTTAGAAGAGTCTTAAATACGCTACTGTGTGACTTACATCTGATAGCTTGGTTGGTCGGCGCAAAAATGGTTAAAGCGTTGAAGTTTTCAAACGTTTGCGTGAGACCGGCAATGTTTACGATTTTAACGAATTCGCTCAGGCCAGCGTTCTGCTGCATTATCTGCAAAGCTGATTTTCCTGCGATGTTTAAAATATTTGTTTTATCTAGGTGCTTATTTCAAAACTTTTATAATATATTAATATTACGAGTATTGCTGTACCTTCTTGGGTGCTCAATGCGAAATTTGTCGAGTAAAGCAATCCGTTGGATGATAATTTTAATTTATTACCGATACAATTCCCTTGAACCGTTACCGAACCGGCCCCGTCACAACCGAACTTCAAGTAATGCTTGTTCGACAAACTTTTGACGTAGCGTTCTTCGGTAACCGCGTTCAAACAAATTGACGCCGGTATTATATGTTTTAAAACAAACTCTGTAAGGATTTGAAAAAAGATTATTAAACAAGATACACTTGTGATTTGAACAAAATACATACCCTACTTATATTATATAGTATTTTTTTTCTTAAGTAAATTATTCAAATCAATCAAAATAGACTATACTATATAATAGATCAATCTTCGAAGGCACTCATTATTTCGGATATTTAGATAAATTTATGAAACGAGCAGCTTTAAAATGTTACTTCACCGTTTTTTTTTAGTCACCCTTATTTTAGGGATGAAACCATAACCTACTAAAACCCAATTCGTCAGGAATACCCAATAAAACAAAGCAGAGCGTAACGAGGAAAAGTTTGTAATATTATAACCCTAGTAGAAAATTAAAAATTTAATCTGTACATATTATATATTATTTTTTTTTTAAATTGTTGGTACTTAATTCAGAGCCGCGTTTAACGGAGGACAAATGCGTTGGGGTTGGCAAATAATAATAACCTAATTGTTGTGTAGTCAAAATTAATTTTACCCATTGGTGGCAGCTTTATGCGGCACTGATTTAAAGTATCTAAAATAGTTATGTTTGCCGGTATTTTATTAAATTTTAGTCTGTGGAAGTGTTTCTTACAAACCCGTGGAATTTGAGCACACAATTTGCTGGGGAGGGGGTTGAAATTTGAAACATTCCAAAAGGTCATTCTGGGAACTTACATCATGCATACAAAAATGTCATTCCCTGGTTTCATTTGAAGGCCTGTAGAAGTGTACAAAGCTATAATATGGTGATATTCATATTGACATTCAGCTATTATTTCAGAGGGAGTCGCTGAAATTGTATGAAAGTGGCGGGAATAAAATACATAATATATATATATACACTACAGGATATCACAATACCGTGTAATAGTCATTATTTTCGGAGAAAAAATTGTATTAGATTAAAATTGGTTTAATTTGTATGGAAAAGGCATGGTATCTATGACCGATTATATGCGTTATAAATTTGACTTACAAATAAGGCAAAACATATTATAATATGTTATTGAATTATACGCGTACCTCTGCTAAGCGTTTCGTTGCAAAATATCCTGTGTAGTTGTTTTTGAGGGAGCAGTCGTAGTGTAGTATCTGTCGGAGCCAACACTGTGAGTGTTTGAAACGTTTCTTTTAGACTCTGATGCATAAGCGAAACTTTGAGCATTTGTGAAAATATTGATAACTCTTTGTTCTGTATGCAATGTAAAGTATATATTATTAATTTGTTGGATCGACTTAGCCGGGCGAGTATATTTATATCTATAACTGTATTTCAATTATCGGTTCAAACCTGGTTTATGGTTTGCACTAAATTTTGTTTCGAATAGCTGTACGGATTGAGTACATTGTTTATTAAATGTACCATTCCGTTTTGAGCGATACTGTTCTTTCGCGTCAGAGTGACACAATTTACTGTATCGATCTGTAATTTAATATTATAATGTTTATTTAATCGCATCTCCAGTATCAGTGACGTGCTCACTGCTCAGTAATTGCATATTAGTGGCATTTTCAGGTAGAAATTGGCACTTGGCACACACTGTTTCAAATAATGAAACATAATAATATATCGTTTTGTAAAACGCATCAATTTATTTATTCACATTTAAACGATAAAACGACAAAGACCAAATTAACGCTTTTAAATTTTCTTACCATTGTATTCAGCATCTTTTCCGAAGCAATTGCCATATTTTTATACACATTTTCACCAAATATCGCAATAAACATTTTTATAATTATAGGCAATTCTTAATGCATAAATGAGCTATTAGAAGAAAAAAAGGTCAATGGGGAGAGGGGTGTTATGACACCCTTATCCACCCTCCGTGAGCACGCCACTCCTGTTCATATTTTAAGACTTTTGAATTCAATTAATTCATATTATACAGTTGATAAGAGCAGTGCAGTATTGTGTTAAAATATACCCAAAGTGTACTTAAAATTCTGCTTACTTTTGTGGAGTACTTATTAAACCTTAATTGGAGTCCGTCGTTTAACGTGTCTAGCATCTCGTCCACCGATACGTTTTGGGTTACAATCCTCCGAGGTACTACGTGGTATTTAAGTATTTCGGTAGCCGATTCGTACGATTCCAAAGCCGATCTCAACTTACTGTCCATTTTCTAAGAACAACGAAAAACAAATAAAATTCACTATGCATTTTATTATTGTGTTTATTGTTTCGTCGGCAAACGCGATAATTACGGCAAAAGCTTCGTCCGTGGGAACAAATATTGTATACGGGCCGCCGCTGGTTAACAAATCGTACAGACCGTGCCGTTGGATGTACCGGACAAACTCGCACGCGCCAAGTTCTCGGGCGGTTTCCAACACGTTCTTCGGTGATTTCACTGGGAAATTTCGACGGTTTTACGATGTGATGGTTCAAAATGTCGGAGCGAACATATTTTATAACCTTCGATTTATAATATATGCACTTACCTACGGTGCACCCGGAATGCCCGTACGTCGATTTGAATCCTTCGCAGCATTCGTACTTCACGATTCTACTGGCATAAAAACGGAAACAAAATAAAAAAGCTGTCCTAAGATAATGGGGACGGGCGCAGCTACTGTTGTAGGTAGGAAGCTGGGAAGGTAGGCTACAGACGGGAATTCAATGTATATGTCTGTAAGCAACGATTTACCAATGCTAATGAAAAAACGATTCTGAGTGGAGTTCGGTTGATAGTGTTGCTTTGTCAACGATATATAAGTCATATTTTGGTAAAATATAACACATAATGCATTGATCATTTTCTTTAAAACTATTTGTTTAATATTGAACTTATTTTTCCGTTTTTTCCGGGTTTTACCATGTTTCTTCCTATTTATTGGGAAAGCAACTGGGAAAATCAAAAGATGACCTCCCTAAAGTACCTCTCCAGTTCGATTTCCTTTAAAAAAAAGTGCTGTCATAATGATAGTGCTATTGTAAATCGGAGCAAAATTTCTGGTAAAAAAGTTGTGCACAGGAAAATAAATAAATGAACATCATTGTAAAATCATAAGCTTCTTCGCTCCACTCAGAATCTAAAGACAAAATTAGATTTGGATCAACGCCGGGACGACGACTTTAATACAACTTAACGTGTTATGGCTGCACGTCTGTGACTGGTGATTGTGCAACGTCCAGCCTCGGTATTTGTATGCGGACAAGCCGCCGCCGTTATCAGAGATCACTTCTTCGATCATGCATACATTGGGTCTGAAAAATCAAACATTGTTTTTAAATTTCTCAATATATTTCGCACGACTCGTAGAATCTGAATGATTTGTATTATCGAACAATATTATAATCATTATTGCCATTTCTTAAATTTTAGGAATTATAGACATCTAATGTATTTTCTTAGGTTTGGAATGAGATTTGTTGTAAGGAGTTTCGAATTGGGCAAGTATTTGAAGGGAAGGAAAATGGGGGCAATAACTTCACCCAAAAGCACGTGCCATATTTTAACCTATAATTATCGTTGCAAATGAAAAACGATTCTGAACGGAGTTTAATGAAAACCATAGAAATAAAATGGTGGTAATAATTACGACACAAAGCTGAAATTTGTTTGATCGCTAAATTCAGCTTATGATTAACCTTATTGTATTAAATTTTGGAGCGTTTTTATAGATCTGACAATATGTATATGCCTAAAACCAGAAAAACTTTAAGAACTCGAAAATGTCAAGTATTTAAAATAAATAACTTAAATAAAGCCAGAATATTTTGAAAAATATACTATCAATAGAAAATGCTTATATCATTATGAATTGAATACAAATATCAATTATTTATGATTATTTTCATTTAAGTTACAATAATAATGAAACAATTAATCGATTTCATTAGAAATTGTTTTGCATAATTATGTTCGGGGAAATTTACTACTGGAAACCACTCTTCAGTTGATGATTAGAGTAAAATTTCAGTTAGAAAAAAAAAAATAAAAAAAAAAAAATTCATCATAGTTAATTATGATTAAATTGTACTATTCGTAAAAAAAATTATTATCTTCTAGATAAGGTTCCAAATACGTGTCTGTTTCTAATATATGGTTTTATTCCCCGAAAAATTTAGACCTACTACACCGAAATAAATAGAATAAATGTTTTTAAAAACAATATGAACTGTAGTTGTATTGTTTAAAAAAGTTATGCATACGCGCTGAAAATAGATGAAGGATGAAAATGTTTATGAACTTTAACAATATATGTATAGCAAATACAAAAATAATAGCAACGTTCTATTCTTTACATACATCATTATTTTATACGTTTCTCGTAATTAAATTTGTCGTTAATACGTACAAATTATTATTGTATCGTATGGCGTTTAAATTCAACGTCAATCGATGATTTTTTTTTTTTATGTATTTTTGCAGTTTGAAAACCAATAAAAAAAATAAAAAAAATAAAAAAATAATAATAATAAATAATTAAAAAATAAAAGTTACGAATCTATTATAATATTGCTGGCACGCGAAAACGATGTACTTACCCATATTTATGGAACGTTGTGTTTCTGCTGCCGTAATAACGATTTCCATAAACCGCATCGCGCATCAACGCCAAACTACAAGCGAAAACGAAAATAATTTTAATCATATTTAACAAAAGTTTATCGTGAACTTTTTGAATAGTAAAACTGTTGTGGTGACTACGGACTAACAGGTCGGGTTTTATATGAGCAATTTCGACCACCGGAGATTGAAAAGTAATTAAAAAAAAAAAACCCAATGGATTCGTCTTTGACCCATATTTTTTATATTATTTGTAATCGCGAACTTAACTTCACTTGTCCATCATCATGTCAATTACAAATGCATGTTTTAAGATTGCATATGTGTTTGATACAGCGTATACGCAATTGAACTTGTAATATAATTTCGATGTTTGTTCCTTCCTGATTACTCATTAACCTAATTTATTTTCTTTAGTATAATATAGTAAACCATGAACCGGCCTATTTGGACGTTGCCTTTGAGCAAGTCCATGCAAAACAAGCTGAATAAACTCGGAATCAAATGTTGTGAAGATCTGGTTGATTCGCTTGGTAACGTGTAATTTGTCTGGTTTATGTAATTCGTATTTGATTTCGAACGCTTATAAAAATATAACAATGTACAGTAAATTATTATTATTGTCATGTTGTTTATACGTGCAGACGATCCCGAACTAAAATCAAAATATTTGAGGACCCACTTGGAATCGGAATCGGAAATTCGCAATATGCTAAAGCCCCCCAAACCCGTGACAGCCGCAGAACTCGTAAGTATATTGTATACTTGGTTTTTTCTTTTTTTTCAATTAATTGGTTTTCCGATCGTTTAAATAATAGTTAAAAATATCTATGTCTATTTGTCTATTATTATCGTGTACCATACGCTATATAAAACAACCGTTATTTCGTATGCATTAATTATTATTTATTAGACGTCTTTTGTTTATAGTATATTGCTAAAATGTACGGGTTCAATTTTATTGTGAATAACTAACATTTGTGTTTTCTAAAAAAAAAAATTTAAAAATTAAACATGTACACACCTATGACTGCAGTGCGTGTATCTTTAGCGCGTAAAACGCAAGAAAAGCGTAGCAGAAGAAATTAACAGTAATAATACACGTATTCATTTTGGCGTTTACTGCTCAGGATATAGAGTGCGACAGTATAGCTACGTTTTGTAAGGCTATCGATGAGATTTTAAACGGAGGCGTTCAACTCGGACGGATAACGGAATTATCTGGAGCTCCGGGATCGGGGAAAAGCCAACTATGGTACTTTTTCTGTTTTGTAGTTGATTGTATATCTAATCAATATGTTGATCTGATTTTAATATTTACACTTTATGCCCAATGCATTTTCAGTATGCAACTTTGTGTTTCCGTTCAAATACCAACGTGCTTCGAAGGCCTACAATCTGAAGCTATTTACGTGGACACTAATTCGAATTTTTCAGAGCATCGGATAACAGGTGAATTATTTTCATATAGCATAATATTATTTTAAATATTACCGTAACAGAACATTAAATTGCCTCTAGTTATTTTTTAGTATAACAACATATTAACAACATATATCGAATTGTTCGCGAGTAGACCACGGTTGTAGGTAGTCGAAAAGGCGTGAAACAATCGTTAAATAAAATAAAGTTTAAAAAATCTTTTTTTTAGAAAAATAATTAAGAATTTCAAAAAAATTGTTCAAATAGATTGTCACATGATCAAATGAATTTTTAGCTAAGTAGATTATCACGTAATTGAAAATACCGCATTTTTTAAGATATACCATGAAGAAATCAGAGAACTGTTCCTTACCGAAAAAGCGTTTTCTGAGAAAAACACATTTAGTTATCAGTTATTATAACGGCCATACTATTACATATTTTAAGGTATTTAACTACGTTCTGTAATCATAGACGTGCGCAGAGTTCTGAGTCAAGTATGATTTATCGTCATCAATAACGATTTAAGGACATATTACTGAATAACACAATTAAAAAACACTCGAAACGTATAAATCTACTAAGCGTATAGCGTAGTCATATGATTTTAAAATATTAAAAATTAACGTTAACATTAATTTGTATTTATAAATAGGTCATACATTTTTATATTCATATATAATCAATACATTATATATGAATACGCTGTCTCCCGACTGATTACAAAAAATTACTGTACATATTATAGATACAGTACTTTATACGATTCCTGGAATTAATTTTTTAATTCGTAAATTTACCAGCGGCGGATCTAGGGAGGGCGGAGGTAATAGTTTTTAAATTATTTTATTTTATTTAATTAACATTAATGTAAATAAAGTTTTAAAATATAAGAAATTTTCACTTGTACTCCGAATGTTATACAGTTATAATAAGTTACAACTTGAATAAATATACGATACAGGTAGTAAACACAATTCGGTAGTTGGTTGTATACTTTCTATATTTATAGTCTTTTGAGTAAATGTATAAACGTTAAAAACTAAAAACTTGGTGAAATATTAGCAAAATCAACCGTTTTTTCGTTGTATAACCATTTCGTAACACTTATTTTTATCTTTCCTAATAACAAATAAAAAAAAAAATACGTAAAATTGAAAAAAAAAAATGATCGTATCAATACGATCAATAGTGTGTGTAGGTTAACTTTTTAAATCCATAATAATGTTTATTTCGCAAAAGTCGTTATTTTAATCATTTTCAAGTATCTGTAACCGATCAAATTTTCGGTGTTTTGTCAATCGGTAAATTATCATTTCTCACACTTGTGTAGAGTTTTTAGTGTATAAATATTAAGTTTGCGTCGTCTAAATATTTATTTAATTTTACCACTATGTATTAAAATTATATAATTATTATTATTATTAATGTATTTTTGTTTGTTAATATGCATATTATATTCATTTAAATATTATTTATACAGAAACATTAAATGGGTCGTATTTTTTTTTTTTTTTTTAAATTCTTCTAGAAATGATTAACGCTTTCGTCGGCCATGTGTCTAAATCGTTGTCTAACGATTTCAAAGGAGTCGATAACGAAACACTCAAGTGTTTGAACACCGCCGAAATGTTGAGTAAAATACACCGGATTCAAATGAACGACCTAAACCAGCTGCACATTTTGTATACAACTCTTGAACGTCATCCGAATGTAATAATAATAATAAAATTAATAAAACTGATCATTTGTTGTGTATACACATTATTCTATATGACATCGATATCGTGTTGAGAGTTTATTTTGTCGATTTCAGGTTAAATTGATTGTAGTAGATAGTTTTGTTATGCCGTTATATCCGATTGAAAATTCATTGAAAAAAAATACACTTGTGCACAACGCCATTGATTTATTACAAACGATCGCCTACAAACATAACTTGGCTGTAAGTATATTAGTGACAATATTTCTTTTTTTTCCCGTCTTTGTCGGCAGTAAGTATTTATTTTAAAATTTATTTATTAAATGTATAACAGGGTATTTTTCAAGGAGGTTTTCTATGACGTCCAAATGGACACGTATAGTTGAGTTCATCGGACACCAAGTTGAGTATGACTTTTGCTTAGTGTGTGTCCACTAGAAAATAAATGGTGAATTATTGAATTAGTAGATTTTGTAATAAAATGTTTTGTTTTATTTTAATACTTTCACTGATGTACAGGAGAGGGGTAACATAAGAAAGTTCAAAATTTAAGGGGGAAGACCCGGTCCATCTGTTTGTAGAAGTTTGTTTAAAGTAAGGCGGAGTAGACACATAGCGGATATTCACTAAACAATTTCCTGATGTATAATATAATTATTAGATACAGATTTTATAGCTTAAAATAAACATTTTACTTATCAAAAAAAAAAATAAAAAAAAACATTTTAATATAATTGTTATTTCAGGTTAAAATATTAATAGGCGTGCGTACATATTTCGTTATTGGTAGCTATATTGTTGGGTAAATTGTTTTAGCAGGATAATATTATGTACATAATTAAATGTGCTATATTATATTAACACACATGGTGTAATTTTGTGTTTTAATAAATACATTTTAAAGCTGATTAACTAGTTAATGTGCTTGTGTTTAAATTCGTTCCTATATAGACGTGTCGAACTCGAAAGAATTTGTAAAGATTTCATTTTGAAACGATTTTTACCTATATGTGCTTAGCAAACAGTTAATTTTCCATTTATCTGTAGTTTATATAACTCGTTGAAAGTTGAAACTAATTTTATAGTCGAACAAAATTACATGTAAAACCTGAAAAATCAATTTACACAAAAATGTATGTTAGGTTGGGTTACTGTAGTAGGCGTGGCTTTGAAAAAGTATAGGATATAGAGTAACTTAGTAATTTAATTTGTATATAATAAATCAATGCAGTCAGTAAACGATTTTCATTAGTAGATTTTTCCTCCGCATAAATCAACAAAAATAAAACTGATATTTCGGAATTTATTGTCAGTATGTTAAATTTTATTAAAAAACTGTTGGTAATCTAGAAAGATGTTTCAAAAAAAGTAAGTACCGCCAAGCGGAAATTCCGCATTTTTTGTGTTACTGCGTGAAAAAATCGGAGCACTTTTGCTAACCCTAAAAGTGTTTTCAAAAAAAAAAAAACCACATTTAATAAAATTGTAATAGTTCACTCAGAATCTAAAAGAATAATCGAATATCGGTATCGAATACATCATAATCGAAAATTAAATACGGATTCACTATAGTACAGGTAGATAGGTGAAAATTAAATATAGAAACTTGTAATTTGTTGTCTTTAGTGCATTTCGTTTTTAACAAACATATGTGATTTTATATAGGTAGTCCTGACGAATGACCTGACTACAGTGGTTAATGAAAATGGTACGGAAATTTTCCCAGCCTTGGGCGATTCGTTCGCTCATCGGGTTCAGTTTAGACTATTGCTGAGCAAGATTCCCAACTGTTCCGACGGGTATACGGCATTGTTGAAAAAAAGTATTGAACACAGTCGTTGTGCTGCTCGATTCATGGTAAGTTTGAATGATCAACGACCAATGATGGTCGATCGTGAACAGTAGAATGGCAAACATTTATGAATAACATATATTTTAGCACCCATCCCATCAAAGTTTTATGAAATATCCCCTTTATATTTATTTATTGTTATCTATTTGGAAAAATTGTCTGCGTATCTCATTTTTTTCGAACTTCTAATCTATTATCTTTGAATAATTAATGATATGGACCTTTTTCGTGGGCGATATCAAAAAAAATAAAAAAATAAAAAATACGGTCTTTTTCATTGCAGCATGCAAAATATCTTTAAGTCAATTTTAGGTACAATTAAGTACTTAAGTAGGTATACCTATATTTCGTAAACTTACGGTCTTAAATTAGAAATACTCTCCAGCATAATTTTTAACATTATTTAATAATATTTTTATACATTTGACATTTGAATTATTTGAATTCAATTGTTAATAATGGTGATCTACGGCTCATAGTTCTCTCGCGGAAAAACGTCTATACATTTATGAACATAATATTTTTATTTGACTAAATAGTATTAATCCACGTGTTGATATAACCGTTATTACCAAATATCAAATACTTATTGTTGACGCTCTTCTTACGCCCACTCGTCAAATATCAACCGTTGACACCTATTGGACCTATTAGCCGTATGAATAATTCATTCTCAACGCCATTGGACTCGTGAGTGCGGGCGAGTCCGGGTGATTAGAGGTATAAGACTGTAGAATCGTAGTGCGATAAATTAATGAGCAATAACGATTGATTACCGATTTGTTCATTAGAGGGATGGTAGCTACGGCGGTGGTAAGTATAGAAAGTTCCGGGGCCTCGCGCGAAAAAAAATGTTCTACACGCCACTGCTGAGGTACCTACCTGATATGATTAATAATTTCGTACACGCACCTACGCGTTCGACATAATATATTAGTTACATTTAATAAAACAAATCTGAAAGATATAGTTAGGTATATTGCATTATCATATTCGTGTAAGTATATTATGTATGTGTACGATGAGTTGATTTTTTTGTCGTTGTTTTTTTTTTTTTTGCGTCAAAGGCCATGATTTCACGCTGAAATATATATAACGGGATTTCATTTGTGATTAATTAGACCGTTCTACTGAAATAATAATGAGTATAAACACGCGTCTTCATCGCAACAACCTATAGTCATTTCATAATAATAATTCTCGATTTCTAACAGTCATTGTACGCGCGTTAGTTTAAGGTACTTACCCGCCTGCACTCTTACACTTGACCAGTCATCATCAATATCCTCCTAAATGGTTTTTTTTTTTTTTTTTTTTATTTTTTTTTTTTTTTTTATATTTATTCGGTTTTTTTTTTATTTTCATGTAGTATTTTACCTCGCTATAGTATATGACTGCTAAACATTTAATACCATTTGATATTAGTAATGTGTATAGTAACGTTTTATTAGAACTGTTCTATAAACTATGCGGAATTATTGAAATATAATTGGAACTGATTTCCAATTATTCGTTAGACAATTAAGTAGGTATATTAAACACCGAATTTGTAAAACTATAAAAATATATATATAATTATATAGTTTGTTTTTATTAGTTAATCAATTAACATTCATTTAACGCTACGAGTTATATATTTGATCCCAGGGAAGAAGGGCTTAAGTTAATTTTGTATAGATTTCAATACGATCATGATAAATTTTAAAAATTGCTAAACGACATAATTGCATAATACTGCTAAATACCATAATTACACATTATTGCTAAACGATCTAACGAAAACATGGCGTTCTAAACGGCTTTAGTCTTATAATGGCATTTGCTTTTCTGCCACACGAAAAGTACATCATAATGACTTGCGATAATTCACTTTTCAATAAGTTGAGTCAATGAGTATTACGAATATACGTATACTTATGACATTTAGACACAAAAAAGAGCCGATACTGGAGACGAGTGCTGTCACTGTTATAGGTGGGTATTCGGGAACGTGGGATTTCTACGTTAAGTTTTATAATATTTTTATCTGTATATGAAACGATTGTTGATTGCTGATTAAATACAATTCTGAGCCAAGTTCGGTTAAACATGTTTTGAAATGCTGTAATTTGTATGATTGTATGTCAAAACTTAAAACGCGTAAAAAAATTACTGCATTAAGCTTAACTTTTTTTGTCCACTAGTACAACTTGTAATGAATCTCTAGTTAGATTTTCAAGTTTTTTTGTCGGGCCAAACAATTACATCGACATAAAATCAAATAAAAACTGAAAAAACTCGTGAATGTCAAACGTCTATAGATGTGTAATTTTTAACTAAATTTCATTAAAAAAAAAAAATCAAAATCGGAAATAATGAAATTTGTTTTGCTTTAAATTTGTTCGTTTTATTTTTATTTTTTTTCTGGGTTTTCCCAATTATTATGAAATGTACTTGGGAAAACATAAAATAACATATTCTCAATACACCAACTACATTGAAAATGCTACGAAAAAGCTCTCGTTTTTTTTTTAATCGCAGCAAGATTTCTGGTAGATAAAGTTGTACGCAAATAATATAAAATACAAAACCCCACACATTATAGTAAAACAAATATTTTTTTTTGCTCTTCTTTCAGAAGTCAGATTCTGAAAATTATATAAAACAAAATCATAATAATATATATAAAAAAAAAAAAAAAAATCGTCGATAGTTAATTTAAGCCCTTCTTTCCCGGGACCAAAGATTGGAAATTATTTGATTTTTAAATATTTTCGGTTCGATAAAACGCAGTATAAAATACTATACCTTATACTATATTTAAATATTTATTTTGACAGATTTCGTCGGACGGAGTGCGCGATATGTTAACGGAACAACAGTAACATCTGCACCAATACCGTCTGCTGGTATGTGTACCTACGAAGAGAGAAAATCGGTGGAAATTTCATAAAATAAAAAATCGTTTCATACATTGTGTATAAATATATGCGAACGAGTGCCTAATTATCTACCTAATAAAAGAATGTATATAAATATATTTAAAGTCAGAAAAATAAACGATCGAAATACGTCGGGGTTATAATATATGCTTAAATGTAGTTTAACGACCCGGAACGTTAAAAAAGATATTATATAGGTAGGTATACTTTTCAGTCGTCGGCTCTTCACCGCGTTAAACGCACACAATCACAAAAAAAAATAATGTTGCATATACAATGGTGTCACCCGGCACCTATTATTATTTGCCGCGCACTATTCATGGTGTGTCTCGGAAAAAAGCTCGTGTGTATATTCGAGGTGGAAAATGAATTCAGGAAAAAAAAATAAAAAAAAATGAAAAGACGGCTCTTATAAGTGTCCATTCTGTGCTATGAAATATAATATGAACCGATGATGTATCGATTCTATACGTCTATATAATATGTATGCATATAGTGCGTACGCGGTGTGCATCGGGGCTTTCGCACAACCCCGTGACCCATATTATAATGTTCGTATACCGTATACTTTCGTGACAGTTCAGGAACGGTCGACGTTCGATTCGTCTAACGGTTAGGCCGATCAAATGTCCGGAGTGTTACACTCGGGATATAGGTTGGACTCTAACCTATATATCTGCACAATGGGTGTGTAGGTTGGACTCGAACCTATACATCCGTACAATGATACGCGGATCCGGTGCGGGTCAGACTTATCCGCCCGACGATGCCGGTGGTTGTCGTTAAAGCGCCGCCAATTAGCCGCATAATATATTATAATATCTACAAATTGTATACATATATTATTACGTACCTATACGTACCATCGAAGCATTCAAAACTACCGTTTTCGGCCGAGTTCGACAAGATCGTTTCGATAGTGATAGTAAATATAGGTAGGTAATTTAAGGCCCGTGTTTGCGCAGTCATTCCGCAGTCCGACAAGACGATCCGAGTGATTACACCAATAACTTTTCACTTGTTTATAGCATGCGGTGTATAAATTATTAGACGGTACACTTAACCCCCCCGACGCGGATTGCAATGTGTATACAGCGTGTTACAGGACTGATTAATTTTTTTTAGTTAAATTTTAGTATTTAAGAATTCGAAATAAAAAATGTAAAATTGTATCTTGAATTTGAAAAAAAAAAAAAAAAATCGAGACAGCTATTTTATAAATCCGATTTTGAAAAAAAATGTTAGTGTCAAAAACTTTTAGTTTCAAACTGATAGTTTGAATCAATCATTTTTAAACGATTTTTAAAGTTTTGAGAAATTTCATAGGTGTTGAATGTTTAAATTTTCAAATAGTTAAATAGACTTTTCCATGAAATATTGTACAATTTGATAGTGTTTTTATTATATTACTCTAAGCTATCAGTCTGATAAGCAGTTATCATTTATCGATAGTAAAATTACAAATTTTAAAAATTGTTCAAAAATGAATGACGTAATACAATTTATAGTTTTAAACACTAATAATTTTTTAAACATTTTTATTTATAAAACGGCCATCGTGGATTATAATAACAAAAGAAATCATTTTTTTTTAAATTTTCAGCTGTAGTTATAAAATAAAATATAAAAATTATAGTGTAGAGCTTTAGTATTTATTACAAAAAAAAAAAAAAACTTAATATTTAATGAAAAAAAGTATTTACGTTCGTTAAATAATCCTACTGCAGTGTACAGTAGTGATGCTATTACAATTTATTACATTATGTTATTAAAAAATAGAAATGCGATATAATTATATTTAAGTACTTATTATACGTTTAGATGGAAGTCCAATATTATATTTTATACGGTTATAAAATTAAAACTATCTCTACTACGGCATAATAAATTGTCTCGCGGCCACTATTTGTGTAGGTACCTAGGTACTAACTATGCAACTATTGTGAACAAATTATTATGTAATACGTTTGTTTATTGTGATAATAATGTAATGTTGTCATGCACTCGTATGAAAAGAATCGGACAGTCAATCTGATACGAGGACACCTCATCGGGTTTACAATTATTATTATTATTATTATTTTAATCTTATTCTCTCGCGCGTGTGACACGGCAAAAACAAATTCACGTCGATTAGTCATATACGTTATTATAAACTCATAAATCACACGCCAGAGATCGAGAATAAAATAAAATAATGTTGCGGCTAAAAAAAACACCTATAAATTTTATAGGTACCTGTTGTACGAACACGCTTTGGTTTGTATGGACGGTGAAAATCATACACGAACCGTTTCAACCAGATGCTTTTGTTACATAGTGGTATAGAGGTTCGGGACTCAAAGTGCCGCTTTGGCATTTAATTTTTTTCCCATCGGACATGTTTTTTTTATTTCCAATTTTGTGCTGATATCATATCAATAGAAATGGTACGTAGAATATATACGGCGGTCGGCCGAGTTCGCGTCAGCTTTCAAAAGCGTTGAAGCAACGATGGCAATGGTTTACATCAAATTTATATTCTCGGCGAATGACTGCAGCGAGGGACCACTCGTTAAGTCGCATTTGTACGTCATCTTATAATTTATTAACGACGTGTGTGTTGTTTGCGGCTAATCCAATGAGACGGGCAATAAATTCGTAAGCAAGTATACTTACTAACAAATTGTCGATTTATATTTATGTATCAGTACCTATGTAATCAGAATTTTCATCGTACGTGTTCGAAAATCTGCAGTAATACCGGCGTGGTGTGAAGAAATAGAAACAATACGTTTTTGAGGTGTGATAATAATATAATAACTGCGACTGTAAAAATAAAAAAAAAAAACAATATAATGCGTATAACGCACCTATATATATATGTTTATTATAACCGGCGAGATGGACTCGATCTCTTTCGCCGTCCGTTACTTATTATTTTTTTTTTTATAATGGATGTTTTAGTTCTTAAATCACTTCTCAATCAGTAACGACCGATCTGCGTGAACTTCAATTTTTAAATTTCTTTTTATTTTTGCCACGTCACACGTAGTGCCAGAGAAACAAAGATAAATCTATTGGTGTGGCCCGTCCTCTTAAAAAAAAAAATAAAATAATAATAATAATAATAATAATTATCATTATAAAATATCTGATTTCTGTTTTCTATCGACAAATAATAATAATAATAACAATAATAATAATATGTATGTATAAGTGTTCGGGCAGATGTAGTCTAAATATTATAACGATTCGACGGCGTTAAAAGGAATTAAACAGTCCTCCGTTTCGCCGTGCTTATAATATTATTAGCTTACCAGCTAATGCGAAGAAATTTAAAACTTCTGATCGATTTTTTTTTTTTTTTTGTAAACTGCGCAGACCGTGGTATTTTTTTTTCTTTTCGTACGGTTTACGAAACGATTTGCGTTCACGTGTCATTCGAACGAGCGGTATGGAAATGGTGTGTAAGTACCTCACTTGCTCTCGTCTAATTATTGCGATGTTTGTTTTGCAGATACAACAGCGGACTATATATTTGAACGAATTAACTAACTTGTAGGTACGTAATATACGAGTAGTTGTACTCTGATATTATTACATTCAACCGTAGCTGCCCTGTAAATACCTATTTCGATTAAAAATAAACCAACGTGGGCGATAACGGTCGCGGAATGACAATGTTGCGCGAGCGCGTGTCCCTGCGGGCGACCACGCGGAATACGAATATTGCGTTACTATTTTCGTGGGTTCCGTTCGACGCGGAGGAAACGCCATAAGGTGTTACGCGGGGCGGCGATTAAGCACACCGTGCCGGAAATGCTACTTCGGGCGGACAAAATGGAAAAATAAAATATTTAGCACATGGTATTAAATCCATACGGCATACACTATGGGAGTACATTACCTAAAATTTATAATTATAGCCTCCTGGTGTTACCTAAATTTAGCGATAACCATGTTAAAACGCGATTACTGTAATTATTATAGGTCGAACCTACTACAGTACGTATTGTTAGCGGGTAAAAAACTCTTTATTTCTCTGTTGCTCACGTTTCAGGCGCTAACTTAAAATTAACCGCACTGTGTTTAAGCCGCGGTCACACGACGACAGTTAAGCGTGATAGTTGTCCTCGCGATAGCTTAATATGATAGTTTACTTTCACTGTCAGGTATCATATCGTCGTTCACACGGGGAAACTTTGAATTGGTAGTAGCTTGTCGCTTGTATTCATTTACAATCCATTATCTATGGTAAAACATTCGAAATCAAACGATTTAACGCTCATTACCAGTGGCGGGGTGAACGGGTATCTTATAAAGCAGCTGCTCCATGAATGAATTATGTGTATGTGTGGCAATTTATCATAACTTACAAGCTGCATTAACGAAAACGATAAAGTACAGGAACATATAGTATTCATCAACATATAACCTCAGTTACAACTCTTGATTCTTCTGGACTTTAGCTGTACGAGGTTTTTGCAATTTTACTGAAACTGCCCCATTGAAAAAAAATTTCACGCCACCACTGCTCATCACTATCATTCGTGTTAGTAAAGATTACAAACATTGTTGTTCACACTCAGTTCCACGCCTAACAAAATCGGCACCCAGACAAATTTACCGACGCAAAAAAAAAAGAAAAAAAGCTAAACTCTTTCATTGGGCGTTCATTTATATACGTTTATTGTAAAAATAACCAATTACAGAACTTAAAACATTTTCATTGGCATGCTTGTGAAACCTTTCGCACCCCCTATTTACGGTTCTACCTATCATTATTGCGATAAAACTAAAAATTATCATTCATGCATGATATAATGATAATATCTATCATAATAGTATGATAGTATAGTACAACTCTTATGATAGCAACTTTCACGGTTAACTATCATCGCGTGACCGTGGCTTTAAATTTAAATGAGGAAGGTATGTGTTTGTTCAAATTTTATTTATAAATACTAAACAGATAATAAATGAGAATTGTATAACGTACAATGTATATGTTAGGAGATCCTTATTATTTACTGTTCAACTATGACAGCCGATCCCAAATGATCTAAAATGATCGATATTGAATTAATATTCGTTGTTGCACAGCTTGTCAACTTTTCAAATATATGATCGCCATTTGCATCGACTTGTGACCTTTACGTTATTTACGACTAATTAACTTCTAATAAGAAACACTGAAAAAACTGTTGATACAGTTGGATTAAACGTGCAGCTAATCCAAATATTTGGAGTAATTTTAAGGACAACGTCTAGTGGTTGCTGGTCGGGCAATTAATACAATTTTCGAAAACTATACTCGTAAATTACGTGCAGCAGAACTTTTTGTCATTATACCCGTGGTATTATATGCTAGTTAAAGTACACAACATTTTAATTTATAGAGTAGACGTCATACGTTTTACCCTTTTACCTATTAGATGGATTGTATATTGTTTCACTGAAAGGTGTAACTCACTGTGCATATACTTAATAAAATATCAATATTAGGTAATAATAATACTAAAAATATAATCTATACAAATATATTAATTGCAGGCTAAATATCAGTGGAGGCGCAATAGGCCTGGAATAAGGACTTCAATAATATAAGGGAGTACCATACACGTAAAATTAACATAGTTGTACAGTATGGGGATCTGATTATTTTATGAATTGCATCTTCCGATCCACATACTCGTATTTCCAGCTTAAGAATAATAATAATAAAAAACCAACAACATCCAGACGACGATATTCTGTCATTTTTCGAGCTCAGTGATAATAATGACTTCCAGACTTCTACAAATTTATTTTCGGATGAAGTAGTGTTTTGATAATAATGATAACTGATCAAACTAATACCTATTGTAAGTCAACTCTATATTAAATACATTATTATCCTTTAAAAGCCTTAAACGTTTAATAAAAACACATTTAATATTGAAATACAAACAAATAAATTGTTATCCGTTTAAAATTGTATTTCTCGCCACTGTGAACCCTTTCAATCATCCGATGGTTTCTGTAAAAAGATACTTGGCTAAAATTAAGTTCAAAACAAAATATATTTTAATTGGGCTTTCGCCCGTAAAATAAATAAGTAAACTATTGGCACTTATCGTTCGATAATTCGAGATTTATAATCGATTCACTGAATAAATGACCGCGATTGGACAATAACTCTAATTTTGAATTTTCGCAAGTACACAGTTTGAACAAAGTGTTTTATTATTATTATTATTATTATAAAGACCATTCATTCAAATGTCACAGATAACTGGTTGATATAATACGAATAGCAATAATTATTAATATGGAAAATTAATCACGAAGTAAAATACATTTTAAAGTGATCTACTTAATAATTTAAATATTGTATTTTTTAAAAGGTTTCCGATCGTTATCATATAGTAGTCTTAATTTCAAAATTTGAGGACGGTCAAACTCTCTTCCCCCGTACACCCATTCATTCGGTCTTGAAAACGGAATATTTTATAGTTGTATTCGAATGCCATTGCGTCAACGTTTAATTAATGTGGAGAGTATGTTTTCGTGTATTTAAATCATTAGCAGATAGTGCTACAGACTCAAAATTATTTGTTTTAAGAGCGGAACATAGATATTCTGAAAGACTCCGAAAATTAAAAATCTTTACACGCTCATTACCTTCAAGGAACATTAATTTGAAGAAAATCAAAATATGCGTTAAGCGTCGTAATTTCATAACAGATGAATAGACAGATAGATCAAATGTCAAAGAATCAATTGCTCCGCTTGGTTTGATAAATTGAATAGGTATATTCGTTATCACTGGCGATTTCATGGTGGTTCGTCCTCTCCCATATTAATTTTCAGTGGGAGAGGACGTAGTAAATAATAATCACGGTTCACAAATAAATAGAATAATCTTCTTTTGTTATGCCGACTATGCGAATTAAAAAAAAAAAAAAAAAAAAAAAAATTCTTAATTAATAACTAAAGCTTTTGCTTGTTACTTGCTGGAATTTCAAAATAAAATTAGGTATTGTATAAATACTCATAGAAGTTGTATTTTTAAGAGGACGATTTTCTTTATCTCACCTCCCCTTACGCACGTCGCTGTTTGTAGAGGGACTACGTCGATGCCGCCCGACGAGCAGATAAAATTCAAACGGGCGCGTGCGGTTAAAATACGAACGCGGCAACGAGCCGCCGTCAAAAGTGCCGTTTTGCGGATAGGTACAGTTAGGTATCTGGCTCGGGATACGCGCGGCGTGTCTATAATATTATTTAACCTTACAGGCGTTGCTTTAATGTGTATATAAAACCTAACCTATAAATATAAAATATAAAATAAAATAATATATTATTACTGTGTGTGTGTGTGTGTGTGTGTGTGTGTGTATGTGTGTGTGTGTGTAGAGGTTACACTACGTCGTCGTCGTCGGAGTCGTGTGCCGGAAAGAAACGGAAAGAGTCGTGTGCGCGCACAGCAATACATCACGGCACGACGGCGGCTGGAAGAAAGCGAGAGATTAATGGAGAAAAAAAGGATTCGGTTTTTTTTTTTTTTTTTTTTTTTCCCAAGACGTCGTGTCCCCCAACGCCGTTTCCGACGTTCCCTCCCGCAAACGCGAACCCGAAGACAGCGGCCGCGCACGAAACCGGTGGCGACCGCAACCTCGTCAGGAAAACCCGCGATTGTTAATTATTTAAGACGATTGAATAAACTTACAAATGACATTTTTTGTTAAAACGTGCTTCGAAAAAAAAAAGTAACTACATCGAACGCATGTAATATTGATGACAGTGGTGGTTATATTTATTTAAAATTGAATGAGTGGGAGGGAGGGGGCTACAATTTCTTGTTCATGCTACATTTTGGGTCGCTGACCCGTGTCCTGGGTTCTAATTGAATCTATGTACAGTCATGCCCCTATAAAGAAGTAAAACTGGACACGACAGTATTTGTATGTTTTATTAAAACTGCAATACGCTGCACAGTATGCAGAAATATCGAATGGCCGGTGAATGAATTAGTGAATGCGTATATAGTGTTGATAATGATCGTGGACTAAACGTCTGAAAAGTGTGTTGGTATTTTTTTTGACCGTCTCTCGTGACGCACATAGACGTAATAATAATATAGGAGTTACTGAGTTTTTAACGAATCTATAGAATTGAAATCGATTAGTTTCTTGTTAAAAGGTAGTAATGCAATAAAAAGAGTAGATAGGTATTTTTAACAGGGCCATACGTTTATTTTAACAATAATAGTGTACACACGAACTATGCGATATTCTAACTAAACAAAATTCTCGTGCATAATATTTTTACCTTTTTGATAGTTTCAGATTATTGACACACTTTAATATAATAAATAAAATGTAAAAATACTGACATCTTCATGATGACAACCACTGTTGTAAGTGGGCAGTTGGAAAGGTAGGATATAGACGAGAATTTAATGTATATCTGTAATGTCATATTATGGTAAAATGATTACAACAATGTGCGTTTCCATGACAACAATAATTGTTTAAAAAAGATTATAAAATAATAAAAAAACTTAGTATTAACAAAAAATATATAAAAATGGTTGCCAATAACAACTGTTTTTTAATATTTCAATCTTTTTTTAACCTAAAGAATCAGGTTTTCCTCATTATCTCGAATATTAATGAGAATTTCAAAAAATGATTTCTCTAATGTACCACCCAGAGAAAATTTCCTTTTAGCAAAGGTGCAATTATTTAATAATCGGAGTAAGCTTTCTGGTAGAAAAAGTATTCACATAAAAAAAAAATAATAACAAAATAAACGTCATTTTAAAACCAATACATTCCTCGCTTCGCTCATAAATTAAAACAAAATTAAAAATAACAATACATTTCGTAAATGTTCCTATATTTTCCAGTTTTGTCAATTATTATGAAAACTTTTTGGAAAATCAAAAAAAAACTTCCTTTAGGTATCACCCAGATAAAATTTTCTTTCAGAAAAGATACTACACTTGGAAATCGTAGCAAGATTTCTAGTAGAAAAACTGTTTACAGATTAAAAAAAATAAACATAATTGTTAAACCAACACATCCCTCACTTCGCTCAGAATCTAAAATGTACAGTCGTTGTGAATATTATAAATGTCGGGTTTTATTATTATTTTTTTTTTAAAGACGACATTTTACGACTCATCGCGAAGGATACGTAGAAAGGGTACTGCCCTTTAATCATTATTTTTCGGGGTGTAAGGATCATTGGACTGGTCGTTTTTTTCAGTCATTGAATTCTCAGTAATATCACGTGTACTTATAATATAATAAATTGTATCGGGTGGATGTACTCGCATGCGTCCTTGTTAGGTGTCGTCGAAATCGCATTGATAGGTAGGTATATAATACAGTATTTTAAGGTTAATGTAAAAAAAAAAAAAAAACCCCGTACAAAAAGACAGCGTGTCATTCATCGCAGAGGGCGCGCGGTTTTTTGGCCATAACCTCGGCCGGGCAAGGGTACGAACGCCTACGCGCCTGTCTCGACTTCCCTTCCCGACACGTGATCGTCGCTTTATATTCAGACACTTAGACCCACTCGCGGTTAGTTGATCGTCCAAAAACCACCGAACTCGATTATGTAAACCGTGCAATTTGTAAAGTGCAATTTCCGCGGACGGTTTTTTTCCCATCATTCGTCGCGTCGCCGTCGTCGTCGTCGTCGTCGTCCGCGTATTATAAAAACTACACTATAATATAATATACACTGCTGTAAATTCCCTATAGTATCGGACACTCGATCAGTAAATTATAATTTTTATAATTCATTTGAATTTGTTGAAGAAAAACAAATTTTACACGATGGGTTGTGGAGGTTCGACGATGCCAATGCCGCCCATGCCGAACGAGGAACCGGGTGATATGAAAATGGACAGACCGTCACGTTAGAATCCAGTTATTTTATTCGTATTATATAATATAATATTATTTTACTACATTGACAGTATTTGATTTTGTGACGCACGATTACACTCTAATTTATGGAAAAACAGACAGACCAAGATGGTCTTTCAAAAATAATTTAAACACACATATCTATTGAAATTCATCACGCACCTACATAACACCATGTTATTATTATATTATTAAAAATATTGTTTGTGTGCAGCTATTGCGTTTAGCGTGCCGTTGACCGAGGACGAAGAAAGTCTCGTAAAGAAACACCCGCCAAAGAGACTGAGAATGATGCAGGAGGGACCGCAGTCGCCGCCGCTGACCCACGAGATGTTGTTGGAGAAATTAGCAGAGGCTGATCAGAGACGTCAACAGGTCAATATCTGCAATAATCGTCATAAAGTTATTTGGGGTTTTTTTTTTTAGTTTACCTAGTTTCTCAAATAATAAAATACAAGAGGTCCGGGCGACGTGTGTCGCAATAGATATGTCGAATTTTTTACCCAAGGAGACGAGGAAAAAATAAACAATTTAAGTGCGAGTAGTAGAAATCAAAGTTTGAAAATTAGTTTTCGGACAACCGTTTATCGTTCGCCTATAGGCTGAAAATTCACGTTATATTTCTGGGTATTATTTTCAAAATAATTTTTTTTTTTTTTAGAATCTAGGAAAAAACGTTTGAAATATTAAAATGTATACCACCCACTTTTTTTACGTTACGATGTGGATGTTTTCAAGCATTTTCACCGAGAAAAGAACACATCGTAGTAATACTATTGAGACAAAACGAGTTAGAAAAGGAGCGTCGATTATAGTAAAACAAAAAAAAAAACGGGGTCAGGTTTTTTACCCCTTAAAGGCTGTCACAATACGTCGAGGCCTTTTAGCAACTGACCCGACACATGTTATTTTTTTGTACTTTTTTCAAAGCGATAACATTATAAATGATATTAACTCCGATGTCCCGACAGTGTAGGTACGGCCGCGAACGGAAAATATATTAATTTAACATTCGCATTATAATATTATATACACACACACACACACACACACAGAGGCGTCAATCAGTATTATCGTAATGTAGGTGCGAAATAAAACACAATATAATAGTATCCGAGATGTTTATCGCCTTGCAGCTTTTGAAATGTCGAATACGTATTTTCGATTGTATTATTTGGACATCGACCAAGATATCTAATAACAATAATAATAATAATAATAATAATGATAACGATATTGTACGCCGCCGTCTATACCTACTAGCTGTACTAATCCGTTATCATATAATATAATATTTGGTTCAAAACGAAACGTATAGGTTAAGCATTCTCGTATTATTCTTGTTCCGTTGGATTGAACACCGCTTTATAATAATTATACGTTTTCAATCGTCGTCGATTACACGCGCAACATTTGAGTCCCTATAGGGAAATCGTCTTCATAACGCATTATACCTATACGTGACGCACAACGTACGGTTTAATGTGTTTATGCGAGACGACGGGGATACCGTTTTGAATTGTATACAATTTTTTATTATTATTATTATTATTTTTTTTTTTTAAATATAATATGCACATTTTAATGACACGCCTTTTGCGAATTTACATTTTATATTTTCGTAATTCCCTTTTAACCGTGATGATATAGGAGTATTAATTGACAACTGACAAGCGTAATAATATCATAGGTGGTACACGTGGTGCAATAATTTCGACTGTAAATATACGTTCGGCGATAGTCATGGAAACTTAATTAATTACATTGAAATGTTGAAATGGATATACGGTATTATTTAGTTTGACCCTTATTCATCAAAACGGCTGTAAACACGACACTACTGTATTATACATTATTATGATGGGCTCTAACTGTAACGATATATACTTTTGGTTATTATTAGTAGTTATTTATTTTTTTTTTTTTTTATAGATTCTGAGCGATGCGAGAAACGTATTGGTTTCACTGTGACGCGTGTTTTTTTCTGTAGTCTGCAGTAAACTGCATCTTCTCGAACCGCCGGAGACCGATTGCTTTCTCCAATCGTCAAAAATTTCATATAGTCGATTTCTCGGTAGAAAACATTTTGGATCTAATATAGTCCGGTGCGTTAGACAGGTCATTTTTTTTTTTTTTTTTTTAATTCATTTACTTTTCATAATAATAGAAGGGGGGACCGGATTTTTATGTTGATGACTAAGTTCTTTGGGTTACGCGATAAAAAAAAAAAAAACAACTGATTATCCAGTCAACCAGTTAACCGAACTCTTAAGATAATCGAATTTCGATAACTGCAGTATACCCGTCGTGATGCGAAGTACGACGCGAGCGCAAATCGGAATTGGTTGAATTGTTTTTAGTTTTATAGAATTCATAAAATATATAGGCGTATAAATAGAATTCTCGGAGGATCGATTGGAATCGGAGAAAGAAAGAAGCGATTTAGGGCGTGCGGCGTATGTGTTAGAAGTGCTTAATAATGAATTGTAAAAATACGACGTTATAATATTGCGTTCACATTGAAATTAACTTTTTTTTTCTTCGATTCTGTGACGGCAGCAAAGAACGCGCGTTAGCCATATCGATTTTATGTTTACAGGGGTTAAAATGTTTGAATACAAAAGTATTCGGCGTGTTTTGACGATGCGATTTTGAGCAACGCGGTTATTCTAGTTTAGTAAACAAACAGTTTTGGAAATATCGTTTACTGCAATTATTAGTTCGACAACTCAATACACTTTTCGACAATCAGGCTGTCGGAATCAGCAAACAATTAAAAATTACATTGTTATACTGCCTTCGATTACTGCAGGCTATCCATTGGTAACGTTTGACATTTTAACGATATGGAAATTAATGTTTACCGAAAACTGCGTCGCCCGAACGCGTCTAATATTAGTAATATGTAATTGAATGGACGATGCGCGAGCTTTCGTCTTTAAGATTTTCGCAGTTGTAAAATGCCTACTATCCTAATGCATTAGTTCTATTATTATCCTACTATTATAAATGCGAACGTTTGGATGTTTGTAACTCAAAAATGGCAGAACGGGTTTAGATGAACTTTAACACATACTTCGAAATTCAGCCTCTATTATGCGGGTGGCTGATACTAGGTTTTTGGTATTTTCGGAACAAAAATTGAATTATTTTTGTTGATTCGTGGATACTTTTATGACCACGATAAAAAAAAAAAAAAAAAAATAGTTATCATAATTATTATTATTTAATTTAGTTGTCGCGGGTAATGAAGTATTGTTTAAACGAAATTTAATTACCGGGCGACAACGGTTATCTGTGATAGGTACGGGAAGTCACGGCGAATCACGTTTTTTAATTTTTATTTTTCGTTTAAAAATTTGCACAGGTAAAGTCATGCAGGACAGTTAGGACATGCAAGACCTGTATATATTTATAAATCACCCGTGAGCAATAGAGCTCCGTTACTAGAGTCGAATGTTCTTCTAGCTGATTTTCCACCGCGATAATGTTTCATTTTCTTACGTAACTGAACTAATATTTACATACAATTTGTAGCATAACACATTTGTAATTATTGTATAGAATTAACTTATTTTGTTAATTTATTCGATTTTTCAGTAGCATATAATTTGTGGTACACAGTGGAAAAGGTAAAGGGGACAAATATGGGAAATTATTAATTAATTAAAGACAGGAGTGAGAACGATCTAGTTTTCTAAACAAGATGTTGTTTAAAAACTAGAGATTAAGCGCATGTCTGCGATTCTACTCTACCGTGTACACATAACAGACACAATAAATTGTAATAGTCTCTCATTTTGGGGGAAAATTCGACAGTAATATTATATACAGTAATACGTTAATCGCGTCCTAAAATTGTGCAGATCCTGAGCCAGAGGATAGAGTCAGCGAAAACTCTTATGAGGCCTAGATATAACAGCGCCAGTAAGACCAATAACGCCGACGAAGCGATAGTGGAACACGCGGCCGAAGACGCTGAACCCGAAGACGAATAAATGATAATATTTTATAGTATCGTTAAAATAATTTCATGTCCATAATATAATGATAATATTGTATAATATCGTTTTATTTTCTACTAGAAAATAATACCGATGCCTCACGTTAATTTTTAATATTATTATTAAAATATTACACTGTATATCAGTGGCGTGGCGATAGTGATATTTATTAGTGGCCATTTTAACAAAGGTGTTTTCAGGTGTCGGGCGAGTCAGACGGGTGGGTCTCAACTTGCAGGCGAATGAAAAAAAACTAATACTGTGATATAACATAATAATTTGTAACAACGTAGTAATAACACTGTAGTAGGTTACTATAATATAAATTGTCGTATTACAACCAATTAGATAAATACAATTTGGATTTATTCAAACAATAAACTTATTAATATACGTGACAAATGAGGAAAAAGAAATTAGTATTTTGGTTGGTATAAAATATAAGGGCTTCGGGTATTATAGGAAAACGAAAAAAAGTTAAATAGTCCGCCACGCCACTGATTGTTATATTATACGGTCATAAAATATAGTGGTTTACGATTTTATACATAAGAGAGAACATTAGTGTAGGGTTGCGGTTTTTATTATATTACAATTTATAATTTATATATAATATTATTATGTATAATTTGTGTATAAATTAAATTAGCGCCGTAGGCAAATGATAGTATGCATGCATGTTGTAATATCAGAGAAGGGTCCAGTCCAATAAAAAGAGAGCGGGAAGAAGGGATGTAATTTTTTTTTTTTATAGACACGAGTAAAAATGTGCGATGTAGAAACTATTAGTAAATCGAACGGTTTTCTTTAACCAACCCGACAAGGGGAATTTATAAAAGTGGGAACGAAAAAAATCAATTTAGCATAACTCCGCTGTAACACGTATATTTAAAGATTTGAATTACGTACTAAATAAATATACCAAAACATAGGTGTTATTTTAAATAGCCAAATGGGGGACGTGATCTAACCTCCTTCCCCTACGCACGCCACTGGAGAAAAGATTAACAAAACGCATACACCGGTGTCTGATATTTTGCTACGTTTGGGGAATACAGTTACGCTAGGTACGTCATAATGCAATATGATTTAATGGTATCGTTTTAACGTCCTTAATATAATTTTATTTAGTTAGTCCCATAAACTTTGCTCAGCGAATATCACGGATCCGCCACAGATGTATATTTAAACCGTCCGCTGTTTTCCAGATGCTTATCGAACGTATAATTTAAAAATAAACGCGTATACGGTGTAAATATCCAACTAATAACAGGGTGATTTTTTTTGTTTTTTTTTTATTCACCGACCAGTAAAGATTTCGAATAAGAGTAAATTTGATTTTTATTTTTTTTTTCAGACGTTACCTATATGCATATATTATATAGATTTCTTTTTTCAATATTTTAGTGAAATGACGCCTTCATTTAGTAAAATATTTTTAAAAAAAAAAAACGTCCGCCAGCCTAAATTTTAAACTGTTACTATTCGTCATAAATAACGGCATGTATCCGATATAAAAATGTTTATAAACAAATTACCTCTTTCCGAAATTGTTATCAAATATAGATCGCTAATTTTAATTCACTAGGTAGTTCATTGTATAATATATTTATTATAGTATCGGGAGCAAGGGATGCATTTTTAAAAAAAATCTCATTCCACAATAACGGCCTAGAAAAAAAAAAAAAAAAACAAAATCAAATTTATTTAAAACTTTTGAAAATCACCCTGTATCTATTATAACCAACGATAGATTTTACTCAGATATTCTTGCTGAAAATTCGAATTATATACAGGCTATAGTATATTATTGTTATAGGTAATACGTATAATATTATTATCGCATATATTTTATGATATCTGTTCGGGTCGTATCAACTCTTATAATTTTTTTTAATAAAATACTATATCGTATATCCAATAGACTAAAATATATTATATATATATATATCTATAGGTATTATTTGTTAATGTTTATTTAAAGATTTATCGATTATGTTATTTTATTATAATGATGTTCTATGTATTATTAGAGTGTACTATTGTTATAAGTAAATATTATAATGTTTCATTGTTTTTAAAATAAATTGTATTGAATAAAGTTATTACGGGTACATAATAATAATAATAAAAAAAAAACCACCTAAAAAACACCGACATGCGTTGCTTAGAAGTTTTTTTTATACTAAAACACAATATATACCTATATACACCTACATAAACGATTTTTATCGCTATCTCCAAGTTAGAAAATAGACACGTCTGTCACATTAGTGCGATATAACTTAATGGTTCTTAACACGTATTCTGCAACTTAAATATATAGGTACCTATATATCTACCAGATAAACCAAGGTTGTATTAGATTTTTCTAAAAGAAAAATTTTCGAATTTATTTATTAAATTAATCATTTACCTACATCTTATATAAACATCAGTTTTGATCGTAATTCATTGCAATTAATCTTTTTTAATTACAGCGGCATCAATTAATTATAGATTTTTTTTTTTTTTGTGAGCATATAAAAATATATACCTCCTATTTACGCGCGCATTATTATTTGTATAGTAATTATAAAGCCGCACGATAAATATTAACATGCAATAATTGTACCGAGAAATGCGTATTGGTTTTATTATGTGTTTTTTTTCTTTTTTATATTTGCAAACAACTTTTCTGCCAGAAACCATGCACCGAAATTTTGTTTAATAGGTGCAATATTGAAGAGACCGTTGTTTGATTTTTCTCGTCGTTTCATAAACAATTGAGCAAAACCGAGAAGAAGTGTTAGAAAAACTCTGAAATATCCACGGAATACTTGAATTAGGAGTGGTACAATTTGAAAAAAAAAAAAACAAACGGACATACTTTGCCACTTTTGTAGGTGAGAAGTTGGAAATGTAAAGGGGAAATTCAATGCATATTTGTATGTAACGATTATCGTTGTTATCGAAAATCGATTCTGAGCAGAGTTCGATTATACATGTTTTGAAAGACTGTAATATTTACGTACGATTTGAAAATAATACGTTTCGTATATTTTCCCGTTTTTTCCACATTTTTTCGCGGTTGTTCTCATCTATCTGTAAAACCCCTAGAAAATAATCAAAAAAATTACCTCCTCAAAGTACCACTTTAGTCAGATTTCCTTTCGAAAAAAAGTCGCTTTTCCGGTAGAAAAATTGTTCACAGAAAAAAAAATACCAACCAACACTTTTTCCGCTCCGTCCAGAAGATACAAATAACAGTTTACCTTGTTGAGTGTAACATTAATACATTAAAATCGAATGTAAAATATCGTTTCAAAAACAATGAGATAGTTATATTGAGCATGGAATAATATAAATCATCTCGATACGTGTCATTTGATAAATATTGTACGATATAACGTACGAGTACATGCATAATATACACAATATATAGGTATCTGTATAATAAAAACACGCGTGCATTTATTTTGTTTGATAAATATGTATTATATTTTATGACATATCGTATTATTATCGTTACTTTATGTCAAACCATTTATATGAATTATTTTGTAACCGTTGAAAATAATAATTAACATGATACAGCGTTGTTTAATAGTTTTAAAATTTTTTTTTTTTTTTTCATTTTCCTGTTTATTGCAAACGTGAGAAAATGTTTTATTATTATATCTGCCTGTAAATTTCCCTTTAATCGCGATGGCGCAATAAAGTGCAACAAATTATCGGTTCACGTTCTGTTATAATATAAATGTAATCGTTTCGGAAAACCTTTATAATATTTATTTGGACGCGGAACGAAGTGAGGATTTTAACACGTAGGTATCTATAGTTACTATTTATAAGTGCGTTTCATGAAATTAGAGACTCGATTGATGCGCTATCGGGTGTCCGAAAATTTTGAATTTCAGCGTCTTGTTCTCCCGTCGGTCTGCGCAGCAAATGAGGAAGCGTGTTGAGAAGCCCTACTGAAGTTTTGCCAACGGTCGCGCCACAGTTGAATGTTTAATTTCATAAAACGCACTGACAGGTAGGTAGATAGGTAGGTAGGTAGGTAGGTAGGTAGAAAAAGTTTGTACATCAATGACACGGTAATTTAATGAATAAATAAACTATTATGTATTGCAGCGTTCATAAAAACATTATAATATATAGAAAACAAAGTCAATATTATTATAAATATTATCGGTTCAAAATGTTAAAAATATTGTTAATTAGGTACAAAAATAATCAGTCGCTGAACAAACATATTGTAAAAAAAAAAAAAAAAAAACAACTTTTGAATAATATTTGTTTTAGTCGATTTCTGTTTTATACAATATAAGAAATTTGCGGTGGTATTATTATTATACTTAGTACCTATAGGCAGTTTTCAATCGGCCTTAAAATATACATTTTATAAATGACTTTTGTTAATATTTTAACAATATTTACAATGAAATAATATATTAAAACTAAGGCCTGGATTTCAATGCAAAATGTATTTTTACCTAGGTAATCTAAGACAATGTTTTCCGAATACATAATTCGATCCATGTCACAGATACTTCAAAAGTGAAATTTTTATTTTCGATTTCAGAGCAGTTTTTAGCACTTTTGGTTCTTTTAGAACATTTTTCGGGGCATTTAAATTCGGGCCCTAATTATAAGATACAAATGATTTTTTTTACCCAACCAGAAAATATTTATATTTTTATCAATGATTAATGTAATCAAAAAACAAACAAAAATTAGATACAATTTCTTGTCCGACGAGATTCTATAATAATATATTTTATAAAGACGTGTAATTATATTAAAATAATCACTTTTACAGGGGAAAAAAAGTGATAGGCATAAAGAGGTAGAAAAGAAGGAACAACTTAATATAAGTGTTTATTTAAATGTTGATTATTTAATATTTATCTTGATTTCATTATAAACTATATAGTGGTGAAGGCGTATTTTTACTTTTTCTTTTTATTATTTATCAAATATTTGTGTGTATTTATTTATTTATTATTTTTTTTTTTTTGTGGCTATTATTCAGTTCTTCTTTACACGTAACACATATTATACTACAGAAGAGTTTTTTAAGAAATATAATAATTAATATCCTTTGCTCTTAAATTTGTATTTTTAATCCTTCAACATGACCAATTTGATGGTGAAAATGAACCTATTCCTATATTTTTGATATGTTTGCATACCAAAATATTAAAGATTTTTCATTTTATCTTTTACATATTTCGAGAGGGATAATATCTCCTGGCTATGCCACTATACAGTAGCGCATTTGAGTGTACATATTGGGAAAGTAGGTGATATAATTCACACGCACATAAATATTATAGTACATAAGCCTGGTCGCTAACCCTTGAAATTTCAATAAAAGAATCGAAAAATATTAACAAAATGCTAACATAATTTAACAAACAAAACAAATTGTCTATAATGTACTATTTTTATACATCTAAATTAGATTATTTAAAAAAGTACTACTTATAAATAGACCACTGTTGTAGGTAGAAAGTTTAAAAAAAAGGTAGAGTTATAGCAAAGGGACATTTAGTTTATCATCGTTTTTGAGCGGAGTTCGGTAAACCATTTTATGATGAGTTTAAATTTAAAATTTTATTAGTTTGTAACCCAAAATGTATTTCAATTTTTTTAGTGAATTCGATCATAGATTTGAACTTAAAACGCTTATAAAATCAACAAATTAAAAAATAATATTTTCTTTTCTCACAAAGTAAAACTTATGGCAGATCTTGTGTTCAATCATTTTTGATAAACCAAAAATGTATATCCACATAAAACTAAAAATGCTCGAAAATTTCAAATAGCTATGAATAATTTAAACGGTGCAAGCAAAATTGATGTTGACAGAAACCGTTGTTTCGTAAATATTCCGATTTTTCTGGCTTTCGTTCATTATTAAGAAAATTATAAAGAATATTAAAAAATTAATTAAAAAAAATTGTCTATTAAAAATTACCCATGATATTGATGATAGAAGATTCAAAATGATTTGAAGATTTATGGTTGAAAATTTATTAAAAATAAAGTACAATAATTATTAATCTTTTTATTTATTTATTTATTAATTTATACGTGTAAAAAAGCTGTCATGTGGGGACGATAGGGACAATCACCCTTCTAAAATGTGCCATTGCTACAATATAAACACGATACGAGTGAATTTTAGGTAATGCCTAAATTCTATTAAATATGTAGATTAAAAAAAAATTAACCAAATCAAATCAATTGATTTGATTATGGTTTATATGGTTTTTACAAAACTTGTTATTCATTTAGTATCTATAGAATTTTTTTTTTTATAATAAATTCGATATTTAAAAGTAACAACTATCCGTGTGCAAATTTCAGTTTTAAATATTTCGTATTTGCATTTATGTTAACCAGATAAGTATAAAAGATTTATTACCAAAGTATGTATTATAGAAAATTGCAGAAAAGACAAATTATGCGGATTACAAAATTACTATTAACATACATTTTTTTTTATGAAAGTCAAACTAAAATTCGATAAAATGGCTCTCAAGTCCTATATAATATGAATCATTCTCCATAATACTTGGACAATAGTATTATCTAAAGACGTGAGTCATATTCCGGGTTAAAAAACTCTTTTGAAACAACAAATAATTTATCGAAACTATTTGACGATAGTAATAATAATTAATACATTATTATGTTCTGATTCTGTATTCAACTTAAAAGTCACATACCTATACGTATAGAACAATGTAATTTGTTTGCAAAATACTGTAATCTTTTAATGTTATGAATTATGATTAGTATGTATACGAGTGTATAGTAGAAACTGTTTATTTTATGACAATGGCTACCTAAAAAAAAAAAAAAATTTGATAGAATTGTGTGGTTCAATTTTTACTGGTTCCTTCGATATTGTTATTAACAGTATATTATTTACTATATTATAGGGACACGAATGAGAGAGGAGGGAGGTCAAGGAAAATCAAAAAATTCATAATATTTTATTCCTCCCATATTCCTGTTTTTTTCAATACGAGATCAGATCAGTAAAGTCAGATCCACTAAGTCGACAATGACAATGAGTAATAAAATCTAGCGAAAATATCTATCGCATTTGACCTTGTTTGTGCAGCTGTAAATGGATTTATTATTTAAAATTGTAAGACAAATTGAAGGGCAATGTTCATATTTCTGAGGAGGTTCGAACTCCCGACCCCCTGCGTTCGTCACCGGGAAATGTATAGAATATTAGAATAGACGTGCGTGTAAATTATCATAATATTGCGCCTATAATATACTCGGAGATTCACGGCCACGCAGCCGTCACGTAATCAGGGATTTTGAATTTCGGATTTGATGCGCGACGACTTGCTGCTGAGATCTGCCGGGGTCTGGTGCGCCGCCGGCGGATTTGGCATGGGAAGTATGAACGGCTGTTGGCCGGACGCTTGAAGCTGCCGACCCAGCTGTCCCAGCCGGAACAGCACGGCCGCTTGTTGTTGCGGACCGGAAGCCCCGGACGAGTTGACCATGGCCGCCAGGTTCGAGTAGACCAATTCCGCGTTGCTCGACGACAATCTGAAAATTCCTGTGACAACAAAAACCAAAAAAAAAAAAAAAAACAAACGTTTTAATACGTATACTATAATAATCGGAGGTCACATTATATAGCGTTTAAACCTGATAAGTAGTGAAACATGCGCTATAATCTGGCAAAAAATTAATAAAAAAAAAACTTTAAAATATGCACTAAAAACATAAATGGCAAATTTGTATTATTTATTATTAACAGTTTTAATAATTTTAAATTAGTAAATTACTAATTTACTAATTATTAAGTAATTTATAAACAAAATACGTCGTTCAAATGCAACTATTTATTCAAAATCATCAAATAAATGACACGTTGTTTTGTTATGTCTTCATTCTGCAATTACAAACAAAATTTATGAAAATCACAAATTAAATTAAACTCGAGACTTAACTTAAGTATTTGGTCAAAAAAGTGCGTTATAATATTATACAGGTCTGAATTTATATCGTTCATTTAATATAAATAAAAATAATTTTAAAAATATATTTTTTAAAACAAATATAAAACGTTTAGATTTATCTAATTTTCATTATATTTATATAAAGTTATCTTTGTTTACCTATGATGTAAGTGTACAATGTATTATAAAATTTGTTTTTGTTAATTTATAATAATCAATTTTAATATCTATAATGATATAATATTGTGCTGTTATATTTAAAAATTATTCCGTAAAATTATGTGTAGATATTTTATTGTTGCAATAAAGTTATTATTATTAATGGAACCATCGAGAAATAGTATCAAAACCAGGGAAATAGCGCTAAAAATTCTTAATGTTTCAAGTATCCGATAAAAACGCGTGCATTTGGAATCCCTGATGCATAAAACAAATTTTATGGCTCACTCTGCTATTTTTATCTGTATCCTCTAAAAATAAGCAAATGTTACAAAATCCGAGCTCTGGTAACACAATACAACGTGTTTTCTATTATTCATCATCTACGCGCGATTAAAAGGAGAAATATATATTGTTGAGTAATTATAAATTCGAGAAATACATTTTAGACAATAGCTGGTCGATTTTTTTTTTTTTTTTTTCCAAACTCGAGATTCGGTTTGGGTTTTATTTGGTCGACTGATATGACGATAAAAAACAATAAAAATGTTGTATGTTCTGCAGTTTTCCGATCGTTATATTATAATAACACGCGTCGTCGGTAATAATATTATATTATGATTAGGTTACGAATTTCACGAGTACAGTGTTACGTGACGAATATAGGAAAATAGCATTTGTACGTCATCGGGAACCTATACATACACACATTTATATATATGTATTGAGCTCGTTTCTACAGTCAGTACGTTTACAAGTGCGTTATCGATTCAATAATATTATTATGTTTGTACGTGCCGAGAAATCGATTCTATATAAAGAATTCTAATAAAAAATAATATAATAATTTAATGTATAAGCGTAAATTTAAAAAGTATTTTATTTTTTTTTGTTTTCCGTTCGCATTATCGGTATAGGTTTCGGTCGCATAAAGCAATAATATCGCAATATACGCGGTTTTTTTTTTAGACCGTAATAATAAACGATATCAAAAAGGTGTATATTTTCTTTTTTCTGATATTTTAATTAAATATTAGAAGTAAAAAGAATTCAAGTCAAAGAATTCAATGGCTTGACCACATAAGACGAGAGAAGGTAAATGCGAGACAGTTATGACAGCTGTACGGAATGGAAAACTCAACGAAGAAGGCCAAGACCCGAGAAAAAATAAGTCGATGTAGTAGAAGAAGATTTGGAATTTTAAAACTGAAAAGAAGTAGTTAAAGATAGAGACAAACGACGAAGTTTAGTAATGGCAGCGAAAATTCTCAGAGAATAATCGTTAGAAGCAGACAAATTATTAGGTTAGAAGTCGTAGGCACCGGGTTTTAAAAAATATAACTAGTGTCCTAGGCGTCATGAACACCGAGAAAAAAAATACGTTTGTTTCACATACAATTAACTATACAGCTGCTCATTGTTTAGTGAGGTGTGAAATTAGTACTAAACCACCATACACTTATCAATAACCAAATAAATATTATATAAAGCGAGAATGCTATTTATTTTCTTCAAATTAAAAGTATTTATATTTAACAATAATATGAAACATTTTAATTAAATATAACTTATATTGAATAAAATACTCTGCATAAAACATTGTATACGCTATAAATTAAACAGAAAAAAACGTATGCTGACGATGCTTATTAGTTGTGTTTCATCTAAAATAACTGTGCGGTATCTACAATTACAAAATACGTTACAACCGTAGTGGTAATAGTGTGGCTGATAAATATTGCGAGTTTCTTATCCGTTTGCGATCTCATCAGTTATATCGAGAATTTTTTTCAAAAATTTAAAAATTAAATATTTATCGAATTTACGTTATATCCGTATTTTTAATTATCCGGTGACGTGTGCTATGCCTTCTAAAAATATTTCAACGACGGGCGTTCATGCCCCCGGGTACCCGATCGGTACATGGCGCCTACACGGATTAGATAACGAGGAGTAGTTTGAATTATATCCACCGTAGTAAAAACCGTACTGTGCGTACGCATTTAAAACGGAACAAACGCACATACCGTAAAACGGTATGACAAGAGACGGAACAAGAATAAATGTGCATTAACATCAGTGAAGTTGTGATAAAAAAAAAACAGTGCTCTGAGAGGCGAGCCTGCGCGTGTCGTAATTGGCCATAAAAATACAACGGACACACCGGGGTGCGCGTAATAACTATCATGCCTCGGTCTGATCATTCGAATTATTGTAAAACGCTGGGTATCGGCGTAATATCGTAAACTGTATTATGTACACGCACACTGTCGTAGTAATAGCGCGTATCATTGGTGTGTCCAAACAAGAGCTTATTACAATACTCGTATCGTAATAAGCTCGGTTTGCCGAGAGCCATGTATAAAACGCAAGTGAGTTTAACGCCATCGCAATAATATGTTTATTAAATATTTTATTATAAATATCGTGCCGATCCGGCACGAGTGCAGCGTGTCACACATTATCGTGTACAGCGACGCGCGTCAACACCTGAATCATTGAGATGTTATAACGTATAACAATATTGTATAATTTTTTTCGCGATAAAAATTCCGGGTCAGATATTACATAGATACGCATATATCTTGACTGCGGATCACATAAAAACCAAACGAAATTTAATTGTACCTTGGGCTTTTGACCAGTCGAATTCTTTTTAATCGACTGACTGGCCGAGTGTGTCCAACATTGGCGTTACGTTTTTCTGTTTGTTTTATTATACAAAATTAACGAATACATCATTAAATCTTAAGTTCATTTCACTATTTTTGATTTCTATCATGGTTTTCCAGGGATAAGAATATTGAAACAATTTTAAATAATTGTAAAAAACAAAGGAGAAATTTAATGTATATTTGTACGCAACGATTAATAGTTGCTAATAAAAAAAAACGATTCTAAGCGGAGTTCGGTTCTACATATTTTGAGAGGCCGTAATGTTTACGTTTTGAATATAATATATTTCGTACATTTTCCCGGTTATTCCTGGTTTTTGCCATTTATTATGAAGACCCCTGGGAAAATCAAAAAGTGACATCCTAAAAGTAAAACCAATACATTCAACGCTCTGTCCAGAATCTATAACACGAAATGAAGTACTTATTGTTCATTAAAATATACAAATCAGAAAATATTAAAAAGAAAACGTTATGTCACGACAGTAAAATAAATCAAATTAATTTGTGGCTATTTGACTGTATTTTGACCAGTCAAATTACCGAGCGCTAACATTACTTTTACATAATACTGTTTTGGAATCAGATTGGATACAACCAATGATGGACATGAGAGTGCAGAACCAATGATATGCTCTCAATAGGTAATACAATCAATTAGATATAGTAGCGGTGATGAAGAGCAAACAATTCGTATGGTCAAGAAATTTCTGTCACGCAGAAGGGAAAACGTTGTGTAAAATTACTTTATGAAAGCTATTTAAAGAAAAGACCCAAATCTTGGAACACAGATCCATCTGGATCAGCAGCTGTTCGGAACAGAAAACCCAGAAGAGATTGCGGAGGATATAGAGAGAATAAGAAACAGTAGTAGTGTGGCCAAGGGCTTTTATAAGGCCATGAAGCCAAAAAATATTTTTATTTTTCTACAAACACTTCGTCACCTATACTTTGAACTTTATGTTTTAGTCAAGGGTTAAAGTGGCACAAAAAGCCAAAAGCTGACGTGAACATGACAGAAACGTTCGTTCTTTTTGATACAGTGAATTTGTAACTTTTGATGAAACTAAAACGAAAACGTACCCGAATCAAATTTCGGGCGTATTTCCCGTTTTATCACCCGTGGTTTCAGTAAAACCGTCTTACAAAGCCCACTGTTATAAATAATATTTTTCCGCAGCACGTCAACGCATCATTTTAGGGCCGTATGAAATATTTTAACGTTATAACTCGTGAATCGTAATACAAAATAATTTAAAATTCACGTCTAACCATTGTTTGCGCGCAGAAAGACCATCGCCGTCACAATGTGGCTACCTAATGTATAATAATTTACCGTTACGCGTGCGCAGAGAACAAAAAAAAAAAAACATCTAAACAGAGTTACTGTGATTAATAATAAAATACGAGCCTATATAATAATATAGAAGTTAACCGGCCAACCACCGTCGTATTATTCATAACACTACCTATATTACCTATATATTATTTTATATTATACACTTTATAAACGTTGACAGTGGCGGCAATGCTACTTGTCGATGCACAATGTGTTTTGAGGAACTCGCCAAATCAGCTATTCACTCGTCATTCATCAATATAATAATAATGATAATAATAATATGACAGGAAATCAATGATGTGGCCACTTCCGTAGTCCGCACTAAAAATACTATATTAACACCTACAAAAATAACGACGACACAATCGAATTTCGTAATGACTCTGCGCAAGTAAACTCAAACGATGTGTGCAGTGCATGCGCGCGTGCGTTTATGATTTTTATGCGTGTGAGCGCATTAAGAATACAAACAAAGTAACGAATTTCATTTGTAAAACCAAGAATTTCAGACTGTAAAACCGTGGTTTTTTTTTTTTTTTTTTTACTGTCCCAATTTATATTGTAGAACATTTTGAAAGGACCCGGTCACTAACATGTTTTGTTTCCTCTGGATGAGTTTAAAGCAAAATAATTATATGCACTTTCTAAAGAAAAGTGTTTTTTATACAGATTAAACGAATGATTTGTTTTATATTTTCATTTGTTAATAAGTTATCACTGGTTAAGATTAAGCCACGCATTCCTTAATGAAAATCTCTGTTCTAAACTCAATCGGAGAGTCGCAATAGTGAAACTATGGAATGCCTTTATTGCTATAGTTGATGCGAGATAGACAGAAAAAACAAATGTTAGTGATGAGGTCTCTTAATCGCTACGTCATTAAATTTATCAAGAAATAATGTGTTTACGTTTTTCAATTTCAATTTATTTGATCTATTTTCAAATATAATGTTGGAATATAACGTGGATATTTTTTGAGCATTAAAATCTAATTTTTCAAAATGTTCACTGTTGATTCGGTTTCGAGCGGTTTATCTGTACAGTTCTCTCATGACTATAGAGATAATTATAATTCAGTTTGAGATTTCTTTTACACAATTTTACAACATAATAACAATTATGGTTAGATATAAAGACATTTTTTTTTTTTTAATTACGAGTATATTACTTATGTTTATTTATAACTATAAAAAATGACAATAACTGTAGACATTATTATTTTTTTGTAATTTTCCACGATATATTAATTATTATTAATATAACTTATGAGATAAAATGGCGTCCACTTGTGTAATAATTATTAAATTGTGTATCCACAAATCAACCTATCCGCCTACGGATTATCTAATTAATCAATCGATACAACAACAGAAATGTTCCAACGAGCAATTATTATTATTTTTTTTAAAATTAATGTTTTTAAAATAATATATATGTTTTTTTTTTTTTTTTTAGATTATATATAATTAATACAGCTGCGATGTGTGGTAAAAAAATATACTATATAAAATAAATAAAATATGTAATATAATACATTCATTTTTCATAGAAATCATAATGGTTCATGTTATTATAAATAATAGGTAGGTAGGTAGCATTTTCAATATTCAATAAATTGAAAATACAAAACTGAAACACAACTTGATTTGAACCCCACTCCCTATGTGGACTCTGAAACCCCATTGTTGATAATACTTAATATTGTTTTTATTTGTGATTATTCATGTTAAAAAATAATAAAAATTAAATGTTATGTTGTTAATAATAAACTTTAGAATACAACATAAGTCTAACACTGTTAATGTCGTGCGACTATTTTCTAAGGGAAGTTGGAAAAGAAGACAAATGGAACAATTTCATTTGTATCTGTGTGTAACGATAAACCAATGGTAATAAAACCGATCCTGAGTATAGCATTATTATAGTCGTATTTTTTCCCTCATTTCCCAGGTAATCCAGAAATGAACAAAATCTACACAAATAGTTGCCAGATTTTCCCGTTAATTAAGAAAACTTAAGGAAAAAAAAAATACTCTCCCAATACACCAAAATTCCTATACGTTTTTTTATTAGAGCAAGATTTCTGATAGAAGAGTCGTTTAAAGACACAAAAATAATAAAAACTCATCATAATACAATTTATTGGCTAGGTTCACTTTGCATAGAATCTAAAAACATTGTTGTATTTTAATTTAGCACGGTCTCTTAACAATATAATATTTCAACGTCAGGTTAAATAATTGAAGACCTGTAAGACGGGACAACAACGCAACGCAATACATCTAACACTCAAATTAAATAGTTTATACTGCAGAAATCAGGATGCGCGTATCTAACAACGACTTTAAAACAGCTAATTAAATATAAAAATAATTATAAATGCAATAACAATTAATACCGAAATATCAATAGTGTATACGTCATATCCTATATTACACTTTGTTAATAAACACATACTGTATGACCGTAGAACCTATTGACTATTTTTATCAATACATCGAACGAATTTTAATTAACGCAGACAAATTTGAATGTTCGACTACCACTATGAATTAAAGTGTGATTTGTTTTATTTATATTATGTAAACGTTATATCGCGATCGTACGTATACAACAGACAAATACTAAATAGATGTGTATAAATGTCCTTTTTTTTTTTTTTTTTTTAATAAAATAATATCACTAAGGAAGTATTTTTGAAAATTGCTCTTTTCGCACAAAGACATTTTTAATTACCGGACGATCCAATTAAAATGACTAAACCCTTTTCGTTGCGAAAAGTATATAGTTTTTTAAGATATTTTTTATTCGCATTACTTTTATTGCGTAACTCAAAATCTATAAATCCGAACCAAGAATTTTAGACCTCTGTTCTGATTTTCAAAGCGAAAACAGGATAACTCCGTTTTTCATTTTTATTATTATAGGTATATTATATGATTTTATGCCATATTTTTAAATTTTAATGATGTAACCCATCAATTTTAAATAAGAGAATATGCGGTAAGTCCAATATATTTGACGTTTTTTAAGCGAAAATACGGTACATCCGAATATTAAGTATAATCTCGCATGAAACACAGTGGAGTTACCGTATTTTGACTTAGGTTAATTTGTTGAAGAAAAAAAGTAATCACAACTAATTTCAAATGATAACTTTTGTCTCATTTTAGCTGATCTTTATGAAAGACCTGCAAATTATAATTTAGAAAATTAGATTATTTTGTAATAATTTGTTTTAAATGTTTAAATACTAAACAATTTAGTTTTACTTTAAAAGTTTTTAATATTTAATTATTTTAAAAACACTGAAATTTATTTTAACAATCAATGATAGTTAATATATTTTTTAAAATACTAACAATGATAACTATATCTATCATTAATAAGATATGTTGATTAAAATATATTTTTATTTTTAACGGTGTATAAATTAATTTAAAAAAATTTAATTGCTTTGTGAAAATTTATTTAATAATTAAAAAATAACACAGTTAACTAAAACAATTTAAATGAGTTGATACAAATGGAGTGACAGGTTTTTATATACACAAATTGTTGTATGATAGTACACTAAAACTAGGTGTGTCGAAAAAAGTTTAACGTATAAAACAGTTAGTCCGTTATTATGACGTTAACCAATTTTTCGCTTATTATTTCAATATTTCTTTTAGGATAAGTCCATTTTCTCCTTTAAGAACTAAACAAATTGAAACAAAAAGTGTACAATTAATTCAAGGTGCAAATTTATTTATAATATCAACATACGCTTTAATTAATTTCTTTTATAAACAATTTTGTAGGGCTTGATTAACTGTTAAGAACTAAATTTGCCATTTCCCAACAATTTCAATATCAACTCATTTGTTTCGATATTAATTAGTTATAATGAACCAGGCAGGTATCGGTTTTATATCGGTAGCAAATAACGGATTATCGGATATTGGAAAAAAATTCATATCAGTTCACCATTAGTAATAATTAGGGCTCGGAACTTATTGCGCTTAAAATCCACAAAGAACCGCTTAAAAACGTCAAAAAAGTTTCAAAAAATACACTTGAAAATATTTGAAAAAACGGTAGAAACTAGAAGAGTTTAAATTTTCCCCCTCTATTGGCTTTAACTTATTAAATACAATTTTCCAACGTTACACAAATTATAAACCCGAAGTTATTTTTTTTATAATACGTGCAATTTTATTTAAACAAAATAACTTTTTGTTAATCACGTGTCTCGTATAAGAAAATTATATAATTATAATAATTTAGAGTCGTTGTACAGGGAAATTTCACCATTCCTTCTACAATTTGGTCTAATAATATTTGCTTAAAGTGCTTTTTTTTACAAGGCTTTTTTGACGTTTTTAAGTTTTCTTTTGTGAATTTTAAGTGTAATATGTCCCGAGCCCTAGTAATAATATTGCTGATATGAACGGATTTTTCTTCGGCTTTAAGGTCGCGAATATAATATAGGGACGGTAAGCTGCATGAAAAAACAGTTTGCCGATGATATATTTTTATTACGCCCGTTTAAGCCCCCGCTTAAGTAAATATAGTCGAAATTAATTATTATATTATATTACGTTATACACCTTCACCGATAATGCAATCGAAATTGTTTTATTATTGCGGTAATGTTCCGAATCGTAAGTGTAAGACGTGTAAAAATAATAGCGCGTTCCGTATCCGGCGTGAGGAATGTACGCAAACATTTCACGCGCGGACGCGGACGCGAGGGAAGCATTTTTGTTCTCGCTCCCCGGCCGATCCGAGTGCCGTGGTCTTTTTATTTTCTACTTTTTTTTTTTTTTTTTTATTTTTTTTATTTATGTACACGACCGCCGATTAGAAGAAAAAAAAAAACATCACGCACGCGTGAACGGGCGACGGTGAAAATCCAAACAATTACCGCAGCACTACCACACTCGTCTCCTAAATGACACGTTAAATTCTCATTGTCACGAAACACTTGACACTTCTTTGGTTATGTCGTCGACAGCATAATACGAGACCGCACAACACACACACACACACACACACACACATACACACACACACACACACACACACAAACACACACACACGATGCTATATAATAATAATAATAATTGTCGTTGTCGAATATACTATGAGGTAGGTATCCCTATATACTCTGAACGGACGCACCTTCCAACATCACGCATAAACCGCGACGCAACAATGATAATAAAATATAATAATAATAATAATGTATAAATTAATTAACAAAGAATATTATTGTGTACCTACACGCCATTACGAATGTCACACTTGTATTCAAAATTTTACATAGAAAAAAAAAAAATAATAAAACCAGAGGGAATATTACGATATTATCGGTTCTATAAACGCGCGCGCGATTTCTGATCACCTCATAATACTTTTTCTAGTTCAGTCTGTTATCAGTAATAATTGAATCATTTGGATCAGGGCAAATCAATAGTTCCATCAAAAACACACATAATATTTTAGAGATTTCGAGTGAAGCGAGGAATATATTGGTTTTATTATGATGCGTGTTATTTTATTTTTTGTGTATGTAAACAACTTTTCTACAAGTAAATCTTGATTCAAGTAAAAAAAAAATACAAGGAACTTTCATGTACAATTATTGTCGATTACTCGGATTCTTCAAGCGGACAATCAATCACTGATGAAAATGATCGAAATATCGAACGCGCATTCAAGTAGCTCGCATCGCATTATAATATTTTCTCGTTTCAATTAAATCGATTTTCATGAATTTTTATTTTTGTAAACGTCGCGGTTTTTGTTCTTTGTTAAAAGTGCGTACACCACTACCAATCGAAAATTACGTTTTTGATATCAGAAGAAAAGAAAAAAAAAATCAAAAAAAATTAGAAACATAAACCGATAAAACGAACGTATTGAAATACAGACAATTAAAATGCCAATGTCGACTGAAAGATATCCAGGCGCCATTTTAAAATATAATCGAATCAACACTGATTAGTTAAAAGGAGGACGTTTGTCATATTCGACGCGCGTGCACTTCGTGTACGTGTACATGAGCAGTTTTTATCGTTTTCCGCGATAAACACCATTACGAACTTTTTCTGTCGTTTCTTCGCAACGAAGTTTATTTTTTCATTCCCCTCGCCGTCTAATATCACGCGTAAAAGTTTACGCGAAAGTCGAACCGTCGTTACCGTAGTTATTATTTCAACGGCGTTTAAAACCGTCTCCCGGCCGAACGAATCACTGTTGTGTTAAACACGTTACGCGTGCGCGGCCCGGATTTTCCGTCGGATGTCGCGCATACCTGCCCGCCCTACGAAAACACCGTGACGTCAATCGGACGCGGCGCGAGAACCGTCGCGGTTTTCTCTCGGCGAACTTCCGTCGCGACGTTGCGACGTACCGGCGGCGGCGGCGGCGGCGGCGTCGCGGTTTCCAATATACGAGCCAAAGTTCAAGGGTGACGAACCGCCGCCGCCGCCGCCGCCGCGCGCATTGTGCGCCGCCGCGTTCGACAATAATACTCGTGTGCGCGGCACCCACAGTACGGCCGCGTTATAATAACATTGTCGCGGTTTATCCGTCGGGACGTGGTCGCCCAGTCACCGTGGAATGCCGCGCGTTTGGGAAGAGTGTGAACGGGTAAACGGGTACCCGGCGCGATAGGCAATACCGTAGGAGACCGCGCGCGCATCAGAGTCGACGCGTGCGACCGTATGGGGAGGCGGCGGCGACGGCGAGGGGCGCGGGGAGCGGCGAGAAACGGGCGAAAGACGGATTAACCGAACGTTACCAAAACCGACGGCGAACATGTTATGCGCCGCGCGCACAATACGGTGCCGGTGATTAGGCTAATAATAATTTCGTAGCGTAACAATACAACGACTTAACCGATACGTCGGTCGGGCGGCGGTCGGCGGCCGGCCGCGGTGCGCGGGTACGGTCGACGATCACGAAGAGATCTGCGTGCGCGGGTACGGTCGACGATCACGAAGAGATCTGCGTGCGCGTCCGCGGCGAGCGCGACGCACGCGCACAGAGCCGACGCCGCGCGCGCCCCCGCGGTTAAACTGTGCCACCGGTTTGCCTATCGAAATCGCCGTCGTCGTCGTCGTCGTCTGAAGCCGTTACGCTACCACCGCCGCTGCGCCGGTAAACATTATCATTGTCCGCGCGCATTGGCGTAATTTTTAACGGGATGCGGGGGCTGCCGAGAGGGTTAACCCTCCGCCTTCAAAAGGCGCATGGGGTTCGATCGGTCAGCGCAGACACCTGGAACCGTACGTGATATAGTAGAGAGACTGTTCCGTGAAATATTGAACTATTTTCGCCCAGCCTTTAAGAAACCCTCTGTTCAAACCACTCTGCGCGTCACTGTCTGTACAGTGTTAAGAGGTCGCTACGCGCCGTCTCCGTCGGCATCAGGTCTAGAAGGGGGCCACGACTCCAGGCCCCTGGCCTCGGCTGGCAATACTGTATAAACACCGATATTTCGAACATGTTTACGGGCCCCCAAAAATTGTTTGGCCCCAGGCCCGAAATCATTTTAATCCGGTATTGGTCGGCGTTATGGTTTGACGGACCTATCGAATATATGTTTCGATACGGGGAAAATGTCCGGTGGCTAAACAAATGTAGCCTTTGAAAAACGATTTCTCTCGATTTTTTTTTTTTAAGATTTATGAAAATAATTAAATATTAATACTCGTTTACAATAGGTACTAATTTAGTAAAATTAGTTGATTATATTGCCGTACATTGAGAAGTATTGTAGGGTTAGAAGTGGGTACTCAACATACTATACTGGGTCGCTTCCGGATTATTTTGTATTCGGTTCGCCACTGGGATTCGGTCCAAAATAATTAATAACATAATGTTATGATATAATTTGTAACCTTTATTCCCCGGGTTTTATGAAGCACTAAACCAATTCCGCATTGTCCGTTTTTTCCTTGAGAATGAATTATTCTACAGTTCTCTGACCAGAAGTCTCCGCTGTTTGGCCACCTTGTTTCACATAAACCTAGTATTTCTAATTTCATTCTTTCCATTTCGATTATAATATTTTCCAACTTGCCTATTCGTCGCATTGTTCTTATGTTCCATGTCCCTATCATCTTATTTTTCATCTTTCTACAGGGATTCACCACTTGTACCTCGTGCAGGGTAGTTCCCACCCGGAAATCCGATTGGGGAACTATTTTACCTCCGGAAATATTTTTTACTCTGCTAAAGTCCATGTTGAATCGATGCTAGAAACTGTTGTTTAACTAGGGAAAATAATGAGGTGGTATCCCGTTGCCTTCCTCATCGCAGTGAAGTCGCCAGTTATACGGCTCCCATATCTGCCGACTTTTATCCGGTGTGTAGCTGTTTCTACCATAACTCTATGGTTACCTGCACCTACACCCAGTATTGTCGAGGCTGCTGCCCCCCTACAAGTCCCTTTTAGTCGCTTTTTACGACAGGCAGGAACAACCGATGGCCTATTCTACCCCCGACCAACAGGGCCAATAATGTTATAAAATAACGAAATTTACAAAATTGTTCAGATTTTTTCCTCTCTTCATTATCGTCTTCCAATTTAGAAACAATTATTATGAGTGTATTCACACGGAATCCTAGTACGATTTCTGTGTCCATAACAATCAACAATTTTAAATAATAATAATAAAAAAAAAAAAGTGTAAACAAATCGTCGTTATACTATTATAGTCGGAATTAATATTGAACGCGTTGTTTTAGATAACATAAAATAGCTGATGTATCCTATCGAGATAAAACGTTTTTTGCAAAGCAGGTAGTAAGGGACTGATATCTGATCACTAAAATCCTGATTTATACGGTTCGCAAAAACATCGCTGTACAGTGTAAATTTTTTTTTTTTGGGGGGGGGGGGGGGAAATTCGATAGAAAAAAAAACATGTTTTGTACAGATTTTTTTTTTTTTCACGCGTTTTCTCGTTACGCAGGCTCACAGATACGATACCCGTACGTGACCAACGGTCGTTATGTGACACCGATACGGCATAACGTGTGAACATAACCCTCTCACCTCCTCACCCCCGCCCCTCCCCCGGCAAACATCGCGTACGGGTACGCGTTGTTGTTGTGCGCGCAACGAGAACGCAGTACCCGGGACCGCTTCCGGTATACGCGCGTTTCCTGTCCGGAGGCGACGACGACCGCGAGTGGAAGTTTCCGCGCGGGAAAGACTCGGCACTAACCTGACCTACGGCGACCGCATCGCTCCGCCGATAAAACGGCGCGCGCGTGACAGACGACCAAACGGGAACGGAAGATGCCACGCGGTCTGCCGCCGCCGCCGCCGCCGCCGCGGGATCGCGTATTTTTATTCAACGAACGTACGCGGTAACGCGGCGGCGGCGGCGAGACCGACATTGCCGCCGATACAGTTTTTTTTTTTTTTTTTTCCTTTTGCCCGACGCACAGGCCCCGCGGTCTTTCGTTATTATTTTCGCCTCGTCCGCAGAACGGACCCCCATAAAAGGAACGCCGGCCGATAACGACACGAAACGCGGCGCGCGAGAACGTACAAATATATATATATATATATATATGTATGTATGAAAAAAGAAAAAAAAAACCAACATAATAATAATAATAGAAAAAATCTCAAAGACGACCACAATAATAATCATAATAATAACCCGTTGTCCGCGATAAAACTATAATACTTATTATTTTATACGTATACGTGCACGTGTATAAACACACTGCTCGCGTTTTCGTACTTACCGGGAGACGAGGCGGCTGCCGCTGCCGCTGCCGCTGCCGCCGAGGTGGACGTCGACGACGACGGTGGCGGCGATGACCGCGCGGCCGCGCCGATTGCCGCGGGGGGCGGTGACTCCGATCCGCTAGACTCCGCGCCGCTGTCCGACGCTCTCGAACTCATCCCGTCCGTTTCCTGGAAACAAACGAAACACGTTTTTATTTTACGATTTTTTTTTTTTTTTTTTTAATTGTTTTTTTTTTTAATTCTGTTTTTTTTTCCCCCATCTCGCTCTCTTTGCAACAATCTAATGTCACGCTGCGACCGATATAAGTATAGGGCAACCTTTAGTGTTTCGTCGAAAAGAAAAATTATGTTTACCACTGTTCGACTGCAGCAGCCGCAACCACATGCCGTGAAAAACATACGGATGTGCGTCGCACGATGGTTGGGCCAATGTTGTAGTTGAATATTTGGCGAAATATATAGATGGGGGAATTCAGTATACATACATTTGTACGCGCCGGTTAATCTTTGTTCCAAACGGAGTTCGGTTATACGTGCTTAACGATTTTAAAATAAAACATTCGTACGCTTTTCCGTTTTTCCTACGTTTTTTCCCGGTTTATCCCATTTGTTACGGAAACCCCTGGGAAAATCACAAAATAACTTCTCTAAAATATCACTTAAGTCAGATTTCCTTTCAGAAATGTTATTCACAGGTAAAACAAAAACGAAAAATTAAATTTAACCATCATAATTTATACATGCAACTTACAAAGGGTAGGGGTGGGGGTTTCTCGCTGTTACATTTTTACTTTATTTTAAAAGATCACGTGAATAATTGGGAAAATATCTTGGGTTGAAAACGTAAACACTTGTGTACTGTACGTATATTTCCATAGGTAATCTAACAATGCAGAATAATATTAAAATATTAACAGAATGCTAAATAACGTGCAAAACGATAAAATAACATAATATGCGATTTTGGAATCTTAACTATTCAGAACGTTAAAAATTATCTGAATATTGTATTAACATTTGGAATCTTAACAATTCAGAACGCTGAATACTATCAGAAAATATAAAACTAACAGTCGTCATAGATAATTAAAGATATTGTTCTTTGAAAAAAAAAAAAAAAAAAAAATTACATTCCAAAAATTATATTTTCTATGCTAATTAGTTTTTGAATAATTGTTTAAAAAAAAAAAATCTGCGTGGGTGATGCAAGATCAGGAAAAACAAAAAAGCAACGACAATATTTTTCTTTTTCCATTATGATTCCACATAATCCCGAAATGAGATCTTGTATTATTTATTTATAAAAACGTCACTGCAGTAGTCATAGGTGTAACTGCGGTACTGAGCACTCGAGCCTATACCGCAAACGGATATTCCCCTCCCCATTTACCGCAAAAATATATGTATTTACTGCCGAGTCACGACTTACAGGGATAAGCCCCCCTACGCCCCCCCCCCTAGTTACGCCGGTGGCCCACTGTACCGTTTATTATACAAAACGCACGAAATGTTTGGCGAGTAGATATTGGCTGTGTATACATGATTAAGTAAAAACAAAACAATTCGAAGCGCGACTTGCGAGTGGTTTACAGGCGAATCGTGACGAGGATAACATTGCCGCGTCTTATCTAATATTATCTATAATTTAAAGTCCCCTTGTTGTACACCGTTAAGTTTTTACAAGTATGCAAATGTACGAGTGTGAGTAGGCAATAAAAACGGGAACAGATTTTTCGTTACGTATTAGAAAAAAAAAAAAAAAGAAAAAAAAGTTAGTATATATAGTACAAAAATACGCGTCAAACAAAACAACAACGACAGAACTCAAACAATCTGGTTCTACAAAAAAATTAAAAATGTGACAGAAAATTTTCATACGTATTATTATTTTCTATTTTAACGTTTTGGCAATTATTAAATTACATTTATACTTGCGCTATATGTGTAGCTGTGTATGTGGGAAAAGCATTTGATTACGACCGACGCAACTCTAATAATAATTATAAACGGTAATAATATATTGTACGGGTTGTAGAGGTATGAGTCGGTATTATTATCGGAAAATATCCGTTTACAAAAATGACAAATAGGGAAAATCTGCGTGATTTACGTTTTACTCGATTCGTGAATTCCGTAATTGGCCGTTAGCCGATGTTGTGGCCCGTTTCACAAATCGTGTTGGGCTTCATGGGGATTCGAGTATTTTTATTACGTTTTATTTTATCCAAATGAGAAAATAAGTTATCTGAGATGAATATAATTAAATTATCTAAATTGATTTATTTAGATCGTTTTGTTATTACAAAATCTTTGATGTCGGAAAAAAAAGGGGCTCAGGTAAATTGTGCACCTACAGCTTTCAATTCATCTAAGCTAAATTTTGTAAATCAATGACCATTAATGACATAAATAATACGCGTCTAAATGGTCTAAACTAAAAAACGGCGATCTCAATTTCTCAATGTTTCAATCCTATGCTTTTTAGTCAAACAAAAAGCAGGTACTTCATTTTATAGTGATATTTTAATTTTCAATATAACATGTTGTGTTAGAAATGTAGAGTTCATTTGATGGTGTTGCTTTGTCACCAATATATAATAGATATTATGGTAAAATAACTACGCGTTTCTATGACAACAATGATTGTTTAAAAAATATTAAAATAATAAAACTTAATAATAACAAAAAATAAACAAAAAAACGGTTGCCAATGACAACCCTATGTATAATCTTTCAATCTTTTTTAACCCAAGAAACCAGGTTTTTCTCATTATCTCGAATATTAATGAGAATGTCAAAAAATGCTCTGTTTAAAGTACCGCCCAGAGAACATTGTTCTTCAGAAAATATGCTATACTTGAAAATCGAAGTATGCTTTCTGATAGTAAAAGTGTTCACATAAAAAAAAAAAAAAAATAAAAATAAACATCGTTGTAAAACCAATACATTTCTCGCCCCACTCAGAATTTAAAATAATATTAAATGCCATAACTAAAGGAGTGTGCGCTGATAGCCCCTTACATATTCTTTTAGAAACCACAACCCCCTCCCGTTGGACATTTCTGAGAACGCCACTGTGTTAATCACGCGGTCTTTTTGAAATCTAAATGCGTACAATACGGATACGGTGTACAATCTTTAGTACTTGAAATAGTTGTATAACAGATAATGAAACAATTATATTTTTTTGTCATCTCCGTAACAACATTTTTATTATTACTCTTCATCTAGATAATAATTAAATTAGTACAACACATATTTTACATTACCCCATATAGACAATTATTCGAGCAATTATATCTCTTCTATGTATAGAATTTTCTCAAACTAATACAACACACTGTAGCTCAAATATACGTACTATCAGTGGCTTAGCAATTGGAGGGTGGGGTAGTGCTCTTAATTCTTATCAATTTGTTTGATAGTAGCTTTTTTTTAGTAACCGTTTTTATCAAAACGGTCGAAGGATTATAGTTCCAGCGATAGAATTATTTGTGATCAACTATGAATGGGTCAGCTACGACAAAGATAAACGGATCTGAAAAAATCACAGAAGAAGAATTCATTCAAATTTTTCATTCAAAATATCACCGACGTCTCTTAATAATATTTGATTAGTTTTGACGAATATTAATAAATTAAGATTTAATTAAAATATTTTAGTCTCAAGAATTTTTGTAACAAGAAAATAAATTATTATTATTAATTATTGAGTTTTTTTTTAAAAAACGTATGGCTTTGGTCTCGCCTCCTCCTTTACAATTCTGGCTACGCCACTGCTTTACTATCAATTTCACGAAACGCAATAATACTTCTTATTATAAACAAATATTATATAATACCGCATATGAATCCCACGGGAAAAACAAAATTTTGTGTATGATTCCGCAGGGGTTTAAGTAGGGGAGACAAAAAAAAAAAAAACCTTTTGGAAGTCTTGGGAACTCCCATCAAATCTTAGTAGCCCCAACTCGAAATTGTTCTCACTTTAATTTTCCCCGTTTGCTCCCAATAGAATTTTTTTTTTTTCAATTTTATTCTACCGCGTAGGAATCACATTATAGAAAACTATAAATTTGTATATATTTTTATTATCAGGTGGGTTTTCGAAAAGATTTTATTTTAAATCATTACGCATACGGTTTCAGTAATAATTATTATGACCGATTATCCCGTCGCCATCACGGAGATAAACGCCTTTTCACTCCTATATATTATAAGTAATAGTAATTTAATGTTGTCGTATTATTTTATTTATTATGATCATTTTGCGCGCGCGCACGTGAACAGTTTAGTAAATGATGTATTTAAAAAAAAAAAAATCCTAATAATAATAATAATAATAATAATAATAATTAATAACCAAAAAAAAAAATAAAAAAAATACCATAGTACCTATATAAATCCTGTTCTATTTAACCGCGTGTAATGACTGGTGCAGGACGAACTCACTTGCACGCATACCTACATTAATAAAAAAAAAAAAAAAAAAAAACTCGGCTAATAGTCTTTTGTTTTCCGAGTAAAATGAACAGATAATTACATTCAAATTAATATCGCGCGCATTACCCACTGTACGTGTACACCTATATACGTTCTCGGAACGTAATAACTTTTCGTGAACATTAAAAACAAAAACGAAAGAACGAAATTATATTTGTAGTGATGTAGTCGGTCTCGGATACATACAAGTGTATAATGGGTAGTAATTTTTCATCAGGTAGCTCGGACCGGTGGTGCGGTGGTGATGTGTTTAGAGGGTGTGAGTGTAAACGATTTGTTGTCGAAAAAATCTCTTCAATTTTCACATAATCCATCATTGGACAATTACGTTACAATTACACATCGTGCGGGTACGAGTCTCTTAATAACATCACTAAAGCTACTAAAAAATTCTAAATAATTATATACCTATCTGTACACTTTTTTTTTTTCTATTCGTATATATACTAGTGAAAAAATATATGTAATACGAGTATAACGTTAAAAACGCCAATGTGAACATTGCATGTGCCCGTGCATAGCACCCGAATTAATAAAAAAAAAAAAAAAACTATAAACATTGTACAGTATGCAGTAACAATATTATAGAGAACACGAATGTACATTTCGATTACGAAATTCTGTAATAGGCAACAAAAATGCGAAATTTATTTGAATACGAAATGTTAACGTTCCATATGAGATTCGCGTATATTTTTGGCCCTATAAAAGGGAAAAAGTCAACTATGGGGAATATTTTTATTTTTTTGCGAAAATGAACGTCGGAAATATTGCGCACAACAAGACATACGATTTTATTTTATAACTGTATGACTTGAGTTATTTTGAACGTTGCACTCACGATAGCCCGTTTGGGGATTTAACACCATTTGTCAACCACGCGATATTATGCGATTTAGTTGTTTTTAAAATTTACTCGGTTTGCGAATAGATGTGTCCGTCGTATTTACTCAAATCGTTCTTCCCTGAGACCAAAGACGCACCTAAACATTTTGTCGTCGTACGCGTACGTGTATACACGAAATAAAACGACGGAAATAATTGTACAACGGGTGTGATGACATTAATATTATACACATTGTTCTTTATGCACACGGTTCGACTTTTTCTTGACGTCAAACATTGATATTATAATGCATCATACGTAACACACAACCATAGTCGGTGAAAAAAAATGCTGTTATTTTTGGTAACTCGGGGGGGGGGTGACACTCGCCCCCGGTGACCGTTCCCTGGATCCGCCCTCGGCTGTTCGAAAATCAGCTACGTCGTACGTTTGTGAGACGGATACAGCGTATGCGAGTACCACGTCCTCGTGAATTTCATTTTTTGTTTTTTTTTTTTTTCTAATGGTAACTTTTATATCAAGGGGTTTATTGTTATTATTATTACTTTTTTTTGGCTATTTAACTGGAGTTTAAATTATACCATTTCCATTGGCTCGCCACGCGCCTTTTAATATCCTGTAATGGGAATATCGCGAATTCAGGTCGGTGTATTAATGATAATAATAGTAATACGCCGTATACCTATAGGTACTGCAGCAGTCGAAAACCCCACGTCGAAAAAACGAAATCGTCGTCGGGTTTGACGTTCTTTATAATAATAATAATATATAAATACTGTTATTTGAGCATTGCCATTTAAGGCGTACCGGTGTACGTATATTTTTTTTTCCTTCGCGATCCTCTCTCCCGATCTTTCGCCCGTACGAACGCGCGCGCGCGCGCCCGCACACACGCACACACATGCACGCACACGCACGCACACGCATTCACGCACATACACACACGCCGGTGTATAATAAACTAATATACCTACATAAAAAAATGTGTAAATGTGAGGTACGCGCGTGCAGTGTGCGCGCAAGCCTGGGCAAGTTAATCAAATTTCCTAATTAGTTAAAATCAAAATGCTAAACAAACATAACTAATCGACTAATAGTTACTAACAGTTCCAATTAAAAACAAAAAAAAAAAAAAATACCTAAACTTAATTAGATTAAAGGCGAATTGACGAAAACCCTAACTACTTATAGCCACGTGTAGACAAACGTTACCGGGATAAAATTAAAACAAACAAATAAAAGTTCTTTATAGTTGCGCACGTTTTGTATTTTGATCTGTATAATATTATCGCATTGTCATCGCCATTAACTTTGTCAAGCACGTCCATACGTACACGCAGTGCCGGCGCTAGGGGAATACGAATGGGACGCATGTCCAGGGCCCCGAGCTCGTTTTGGTTTTAATAGGCCCCACGGTTTATAATTACACGGGTATACAATCATTAGTTTATATTAAAGTGACCACTGTACCACTAGAGCACTGTCCAGGGCCCCGCAAAACCCAGCGCCGCCACCGCGTACACGGTCAGATTGGGGGGGGTGGGTGAGAGTCTGAGAATTAGTTTGAGATAATGGTAGGGGTCTGAGATAATGGTAGGGGTCTGAGATAATGGTAGGGGTCTGAGATAATGGTCTAACGTTACGTAACGGCCCGAACATAGCATAACGTGCTGACGAATGATTAACGAATTTATCTGAATACCGTGACTTACACAAAACAAACGTTAGTATAGTACGAGTGAGTTTTGACTAGGTATACAGAAAAAAAAAATAACGGCCGTACTTGCCGGTTCAGTTTAGACCCGTTTCGCGGCCTTTTTGAAACGAACTGAATACATCCGAATCGGATTCGGCTTCGAAAACCCTACAGTTAAACAGCGAGTGTGTAATTCAGTTTTCTATTTCAGATTATGAGTGCAACAATAAATCGATTAGTTTTACAACGATGTTTATTTCCTTTTTTTTTTATCTGCAGCGAATCACTTTTCTACCAGAAATTTTGCTCCGATTTACAACGATAGCACTTTTTCTCAAAGGAAATCTGACTGGGGCGTTACTTTAGAGAGATCATTTTTTTCAATTTCCCCGGGATTTTTCCCGATGAACGGGAAAAACCGGGAAAACAGGTACAATATTAGGGAAATATTATTAAAGAAATCGTTCAACGCACACGTGATTATTTTCCCATAACATGACGTGTGTTATATTATACTGTCGACGTAGCAACACTATCAACCCCGGACTCCGCTCAGGATCGTTTTTCCGTTGACAACGGTTAATCGTCGCGTACAGATATGCACATCGAATTCCCGTCTGCATCCTACACTCCCGCCTTCCCGCCTACAACGGCGGGCGCGTCCGTCCCCGTTATCCTGCGGAACAGGTTTTTGGTTTTTTGTTTTAGGATCCTGGCCCGCACCCGTGCCGTACACCACCCGAACGTACTGCGATCGCGCCACGTGCGGTTGCGTTCGCAGGCGGCGGCAACTACGGTACGCCGTAACGCGATTGGAAAAAAAAAAAAAAGACAAAACAACGATGATGATAAAATGCGTAAGCGCAGCATAATGGACCGTCCGCCGTCGTCGCGGTCGGTTCGAAAACTTGTACGGCGAAATGTTTGCGCGCATACTTTGTGGACGCGTGCTTTTAGATAATTAATGGACGGCCGGACGGACGGACGGCCGGGAGCCACCACGCACGGTATTCCGGCTATGTCGGCACGGGTGAAAAAACATCGATCCCGCGCGCAGACGTCGTCGTCGTCCGTGCCGCCGGTGCGCAGCGGTTTTGCGGCCCGGCGGCGCGACGAGTATTGTTTACAAATTCGGCGCGGAATATTTGCGCGCCGACGATTGTTATTTTATTCCGTTTTGTTTGTTTTTTTTTTTTTTCGTTTTTTTTTTTTTTTCCTTTCTTTCTTACCGACCCCTCGTCGTGTATACCGCGTAGTCGTTTTAATTTCCCCCCCCCTCCTTCTCTCGTTTTCATGATTACTTTTTATTATGCGCCTACCCCGCGCGCGCGTGAAGACTAATGACGACCGGTAGGAAAAAATCGAAAAAAAAAAAATAAATAAATAAATAAAAAGTGGCGATAATAAAACCCAATTGCGCATACAATGGGATTGCGCACTTGAAAATACCTCTCATATAAAATATATTATATTTATTATACGCGGTACGCGGCGTGCGCTCGCGGACACGGAGACGAGGAGAGGGCAAAGCGAGTAGAAAAAAAAAAAAAAAAATTTATCGAGAACAAAGACCGTCTGCTGCGCAGACACGGCTCTTCTCGAGATGTATCGACAACCGCTGGGGCCGATGATGTTGAAAAAGCCGATCGATCGATCCCGGGGCCGAATCCTGTACACACCGCGCGCCGCCGCTGAGCTCAGTCTTGGCTCCGGGACGATGGGCGAGACGAGCGGACGCGCGGCGCGGCGGGGTCGTCGTCGGCGCAGACGGTACGGCGGGCGGGAAACGCGCGGCGGCGGCGGCGGAGGAACCGAATTAAACGTTTCGAAGAAGAAGAAGAAGAAGAAGGAAAGGCAAACGGGAAAAAAAAAATAAATAAATAAATAAAAAATTGCCAACAGGACGGCCGTTATTTATTGTGCGCGCGTACGTGTGTTTGTGCGCGCGCGTGTGCGGATATACGCGACCGTGATTGACAACCCGGGGAATGTGGATCTCGTCCGCGTCTCCGGTGCACCGCCGCCGTCGCGCAGTGGCGAGCCGCTGCATATTATATTCCCGTAATGCCGCTGCGCCGCGCTGCTGCTGCTGCTGCGGCGGCGGCGACGGCGGCTACTATGCGCGTACTGTGCGGCTCACCAATATTGTCGTCGCAACAATATACGAGCGTATGCGGTACGGGGACGGGCGCGTGTTACGGCCGTGTGCGAGTACGGCGACACACAATAGCACCGCGATATTATTGCACGGCGGCGGTGCGCCGCGGCCGAGGCTTTTGCCGCGCGTCGTTTCACTCTTGTCGCCGCGTCGCGGGCAATCCGCGCGACGCGACACGCAATCCCGCCCCGCAGCGACGCGATCACAACGGTGGAGCGCGGGTCTGATAAAATTCCCGGTCGAGGTGTAAAAGCGAAAAAAAAAAAAAAAACAAAAATTGTTCAAACCGAACTGAAATGCCGACCGAAACCGTGGTTATCGGCGGCTGACGGTCGCGCTGTCGAAAATTACACGCAACTACGGTTTTTTTTTTTAAAGAATCAAAAGAATCTTTAGGAACTTTTTCGCGGGGTTTTTAATGTGACGATCGGCGCATCAAAGAGGTATTTTTTTTGATTTTCCCTGTAGTCTTTCTTAATAAACGGGAAAAATCTGGAAAAACGTTTCAATAATGTTTTTGATTTTCGTATTACCTCGGCGACATGGTAAGAAATACGATTAATACAACTCGGTTCAGAATCGTTTTTCGTTAATAATGGTTTATCGTTGCGTGCATCCAACGTACGCAATCAACTTACTATTTACACGGTATACATTCCCGTCCGACTTTCCGCCTATAACCGAGGTTACAGACCCACCGACTGTATCAAATGCCTTTTTAAATGATGCGGTTTTTACACGTGGCTCGCGTAGGTACATACGCAACCCGCCAATCGCAAGTAACGCGATGTGCAGTACAAAATGTCTCGTCGCCATTAGCATAATGTAAATGTGCGGTAAATGATAACAACCCGTAAATACTCACGTTTAATATTTTGTTAGAATTTTCATAAATACCGTTTATAATCGAATTCAACCTGTCCGTTATTCACTTGTCGACGATAGTATTTCCCAAACCACGCGGTGTCTACTTTGTGACGCGCTTTAAAATCGTGTGCAATTGAAAGTGAAAAAAAATATACCGAGTGCGTTAGTCCGGTACTACGGCGGTGTGGCCGATGCAACGGGTGGGCGACGGACGGAAGAAATTTGGTCGGTGACCTGACCTAAAAAAAAGTCTGCGAGCGCTTTCGCGGCGCAGATTCTCGGCAATTTTATATTTCGCGAAGTACGGTTTCCCGAGTTTCCGTAGCCGGACAAACGCGATCAGTCAACAGTCCCGATCGATATCATAACTGTTGTGTACATTTTGTCGAAAAGTCCTCTTCGTTTTCGTAATATCGACGCGTATTTTATTTACGTAAGGCGTACGTTTATTTGTAAATAACAATATACGCACTGTTTTCGCTTGTTTAGTTGTTTGTCGCGGGTAGGTAGCCGGAAACCGGTCCCGAGACTATCGCACGAACGCGGACGTTTTTTTCGCCCGGAACGGTTGTCGAAACTCTTCCGACGCAAAAGCGTGAGACGTAATAGCGTACCACGCGAGCGCTTTTATAAAATACGTTTCGTAGCCGACAAGTACAATATATTAATACGATCTATAACAGATAAAAAAATATAAAAAAAAAAAATACACCGCACGATGATTAGTATTTTTCGAACAAAAACGGCAATGTTGTTCGCTGCGTTCACGACGTTTGTTTACGCGTGCAACAGACCGCAATTGTATTGCGCGCGGAATCCCCGGGTATTGGACGTAATACGCATCGCCAGAGTCGGATCGGGCCGCCGGGACGCCGGGTCGTAGTGAGCCGCGATAAAAACGAGTCGGGCGATTCTGGACGGGGTAAGTGAATAGCCCCCGAACAAGTGGCGTAACGAGACTTTTGCAACGCGAGATGTTGTTGTTCGTTGTTCTGTTAGGCTGTAAAACAGCGTTCGAAAGGCTGACAATAAGCTCCTAAGGTCCGGTGTACGCTATCGAGGGGGGGGAGGTCCTTAATAAGCCACCACCAGGAATTGAATGAGGTCATTTCAAGGGCATGCAGTACGCTGTTGTCAAAAGCCGCGGTAGGCAGCTCGAGCTTCCGTATTGGCGACGGACGGTAATGAGCAGACATTTTTTCCGACGTTTCTAGAAAAAGTTCCGAAAGTTCAGACAACGAAAAAATAACCCATCAACAGATATAATTCGTTCTAAATTAAAAGAAAACATAGTGTTTATACCAATGGGCTACGTGGTAAAAACAATTAAACGTATTCAAATTTTGAAACTATGACGAAGGCGATCTAATTAAACCGTTGTTGTCGACAAATTCGTAGTAACAATATTTTACCGTCGAATCTCGGCCGTACCGTATTACAGCACGTTTTGTTGTTTCGCCAGGTGCACCTGGTGTCAGTTTATTGTTTTCCGAGTTCTGTTGAAAATGCGCAGGATACGCTAGGGTGTTTCATCTTACAACCACTTGGAAACGGTTATGCCGTTCTCCTGACAAACTCGATTAATCCTTATCAATTTTGTGCGATTATACAAAACCGTACGGGCCGATGAACATTATACGATTTGGAAATAAAACGAAAATCGAATCGAGAGACATTTTTTTCGGTGAATATTATAATTGGGAAAACCGCAGTTAGCATTTCGAGCAAGTAAAAATGGGAAAAGTTTAGGTACTACAGTCGTATAATCGCCAGTGACTCATCACTATTAATATCTAATAGTTTACCGTTGATTGATTTCGAATTTTAACCAAACAAATATCAATCGAAATAAGTTCCATTTTAATTTTTTTTATTTTTTTATTGCGTCAAAACTGTAAACACTTAACTGTTCGTGGGTACCCAACCTACATGATAATGTTGGTAATAATTTGCGCGCGCAAGAAGTCGACTCGCGTAAAACTCTAATAACAATAATAATAATAATATTACGGTTCCGACGATACTTCAAAGAACAGAAAATTATATTAATAGGCGCACATGATAATGTTAAAAAAAAAAAAAAAAAATTAAATAAATAAATAAACTGTACGACGGACGGCCCTTGGGCCGCTGCACAAGACCGGGGCGCACGGCCGCCACTCATTTGTAGTCGTGAGTCGACTAATTTTTAATATTTTTTATTTTTATTTTTTTTTTTTTCCATGATAATTGGTCGCCTAAACGAAGGCGGCGGCGGCGGCGGCGCGCGCGCGTTATTGTAATTTCCTTTTGAAATCCGTTGCCTGTACGAATGAGATTTTCACCGTACGCGTTTCGCGTACGTTGCACACACCGGGTACCTGTGCGCCGCCGCGTAGTTTTTTTTTTTTTTTTTTTTTTTTTTTTTTTTCTCCTTTTCATTTTACTAATTTCACCTACATAACGTAACGTGAAATCCGAGGCGATGCCGGTGCGCGTTATTGCGCGCGTAAACAATTAAAACCATATGGTCGGTGCGTAATGCGCGTTAGCTGTGCGGCCGCACAGTGCAAAACCGGAATGCTATCCCGAACGGTCGACAGCCGGAGCCATCATCTCGCATTAAAATGAATGATCGCGGAGTGCGCGCAGGCACGGCGATGACGATGATAATAATGAAAATAATAATAATAATAATAATGAAAATAATACCAAATAATACCACCGCGAACCTTGACCCCGGCGAGGCCTGCCGAGTCGCCGGCCTTTGACTATCGTTACGTAATGACGACACACGAATAATTGAAAACTGTACCGAGCCGCACGCCGCCGTCGGCCGGCAAGCGGCGGTGTTTGTCTCGGACGTTGTTTTTAATTTTTTATTTTTTAACGAGCCCAGGAAATTTCGAATTCCGAATTGTTACCGTCGTTATTATCGGTACGTGTTCGACGGCCGAAAGAACCGAGGAGGCCCGGCTATTTTAACCGTCCAATGGGGAGGTGGGGGCGGGCGGGCGGTCGAAATAGGGGAAACGTTGCGCGAGAAATCGAAATTCGGGACCGTCGTTACCGCGGGAAATCCAAACTACGTGTTACGAAGACGACGACACTCGGGAAAACAATAATGCGCCATAATATTCACCGTCATCGGCATTCCCCGTGGAAATTTCTCTCGCCGTTTTTACTGTTCCGATTTTCAAATCACGCCCGTTTCCTATTTCTGCGTTCCCGTGCGATTCCGGGGCTCGGGCCGAACACAGCCAATCTCACTCGTAATCGATCCCGGGAAATCACGGACGAAACACGTTTCCGGGCCCGTTTGGTATCGCGATGCGTAGCGGTTTTTCAAACGACGTTGCTCAATTCGAAATCTCCCGATAACGATTGTTGTTCGCACACACACTATCCCGGCTTAAAATTACCGGCGCAATATTATTATCCCGCGTGCGGCGTGTCTATCCCGGGTGTGATACCCCGGGCGGAAACCCGTTCCCGGGATTTATTTCCCCGGCGTTCACGGCGCGAAACACGAAAATCCCGCGACGGTCCGGCGCGACATTTTCCGCGCGAGAGGCGGGAAAGCGAAAACGAAAACGCGCCTGCCTGGTCCGCGCGCGCCGGGATCGCGGCGCCGTCCGCCGGCCGCGCGGAAAAACTGCCGCGGACCAGAAACGCGCCGCCAGTCGCCGAACGCCCACGGGAACGAGAAACGAAAAACGCGGGTTTCGTTTTCGAAACCCGCGACCGTCGCCGTACCGCTCGCCCGGCCGTTTCCCTCAAATAAATTAACCGTATTATTATCGTTATTATCAACGCGCCCGTGCCCGTGTCCATTTACGGCGCGTAGACGGTCTCCGTCCCATCTGTTCCGCATTAATCACGTGAAACGCCGCGACTTTCGTTTGAGTTTCAATAACAGTTGTACGTGCGCGCGCGCGCGTGTGCGTGTGTATTTATACGCACGCCGTGCGTGTACGGACGAAACGTTTTTACCGCACCGCTGTGTCGCGCCGCACGCTCGCGTGGCGGCGCGTGCGACAACGTCGCGCGAACCGAGAGGCGAGCCGAAAGATCGAAACGATGAAAAAAACAAAAAGCGAATGAAATCGCGTACGCTGTTAAAACCGAAAAAACCGAAGCGGTATGTTTTCGGTCGTATTTTTTTCCCCGCTGTAGCCGACGGGAATCGACGGACGTTTTACGAACGATTGGCCGGGTACTGGGATTTATTCGTATATATATACGTAAAAAAAAAAAAAAAAAATAAAACCCTAATGTTTGTGTATCGTAGAAAAACCGGACACGGAAAATCGAACGACCGAACTGTCCGGCGGACCGCGAGTGGAAAAAAAAAAAAAATAACCAACGAGAAAACGTACGCGAACGACCGTTTCGACCGGAGCGTGTGACCGCCGCGGGTGGAAAAACCGTCAGGGACACGGGGAGTGAGGGGGGGGGGAGGGGGGTGAGAGCGAGACGCCGTGCGATCCGGATACGTTTTGCCGCCCCGCGCGGTCACGCCGGCCGGTAATAATAATCGCGGCGCGCGTACGCGACATTTGCCCGTCGTCATTACCCGCGCGCCTGGACGGGCGCTCGGAAACGTCACGACACGGCGCACGAACGCAACCGCGACCGTTTCTGCGGATTTCGCGCGTTTCCCCACCCCCCCCCCCCCCCCTCACCCCGTCACGTTCCGGCGCGCTATCGGACCTCCGCTGGCTCTTGCGCGGCCTCCGCCGCGTCGCGTACGATATCCGATTCGTATGTTATTACGATACGTTAACGGTTTGTTTTTTTTTTTTTTTCTTTTTCGGCCACGGTTATTTGCGAGTTAATTGTCGTCCGCCGCGGCGACGCGACGACGACGGCGGAGACGGAATTTTAATCGGACCGCCGCCGCCGCTGTTGGTTGTTTTTTTTTTTTTTCCTTTTTAAAAAAATGTACGGATATCTCGCGTACGTATGTGTACGTTATATGCACGCTGTTATTATTGAATGTCATTACACGCGTTCGTAGGCGTGTTGTCACAAACAGATCGTATGAACAACGTGTACGCACGTATTATTATTATTTTTCGATACGCTACGAATATCGCAACAAACGCGTATGCGACGTCGGTACTGCGGGCACCCGACGTCGTCCTCGGTCGTTGTCGTGATTGTTGTTTGTCGAACCGACCGGGTCGTAGAGACCGACGTGTTTACAATATGACGCTGCGAACGCGTCATCGTTTATCCAAGCTCAACGGCCAATTTCCCCCCCCCCGGGTATCTTCAAATTTGAAAATATTCGTACGGTATAGAGGCGATTACACCAAACCGTAGACGTACTACACTTGAAATTCGGAGCAAGACTTTTGTGTGGGAAACCATCAAAATCGAAAATAACAAATTTTCGTACATTTTACATTTGTACCCGGATTTTACCAGTTGTTTGAGAAAACCGATAGGAAAATTAAAAAAATGACCTCGTCAATGCGGCAACTAGATTCCATTAGGTTTTAGTAAAAATGGCACGCTTGAAAATCGGAATAAGATTTCTTGTAGAAAAAATGTTCCCCTGTGTATGAGCATTGAACGGCATGTATTGTAACAATGTTCTTTACGATAGAAGATCAAAAAAAAAAAAAAGAGAAAAAAATGCAACGTAAAAAATACATATACACATCGATAGACATACGTATATGTTGTACGAACGATGTCACCGATAAATAACATAATATGATCCAGTCTAATTGAAACAAAAAAAAAAAGCATCTAACGATTTTTTTTAGACAGGCCTCCAGGCAAAAAGACATGTTGAAAAGCAACTCGGTCACTGGCTACTCGCACGACACAGTCAATTAAACACTTAAACGACAAAAATGTTATCAAATATATAACGCGTAGATGACATGCGATCGAAAAATTAGAGGAACTTGACGAGCTTTTCTCGGAAAGGGGTGGGAGGTTGAAAGGATTTTTTCCAAAATTATTTTCATTTTAGAGAAATGCAATTTACACGATTGTTCATACCGAAAAACTGTAACGGATTATCGTATGGCAGCAGAGTTTGTACCGAGAATATTGATCAAAAGGTCAAAAACAAATTCAAGTTCAGGTTTACTGTCACGCAGCGCATCTGAAGTTTTAAGATTTTCAATTTTTTTAATACGAGCCATCTGAAATGGCGCATTTCTAAAAATGCGCAAAAATTTAAAATTATCCTTTCGAATAGCCAAACATTTCGCCGAGTTGGTCCCTTTTTTTAGATTCGTTACAAAATCGACGAATTCGTCGCAAAATATATTTTACTAAAATATCGGTGAAATCAAAACAATATAGCCGAAGGAGAACCTACAAAAACGGATGTGTTCAGAAGTAAACACGGAAGCCAGTGATACTAATCCTACTGCTGTCCGCCGCTTCGTTTACGAGTAATACTAGGCTACGGCCTCGATACTTTTCGATTAGCTTTCGTATTTTGTTTCACCGGCCCCGAAAAAATGTACAGTTATTTCTTTTCAGCTTGTACTTTCTATCACCAATACTATCCATTGAAAGCGTCCTCGCCGACGGCTCATTGCGGCCGACCAATAGCCCGGGTCCTCCGACGCAGAGCCTCCGACAATTACGGCTCATTACGGACCACTAAACAGCTCACTGCACTCCCCGGCGGCTTATCACCGGGGCCCTCGACGTTTTTTTTTAAACAGCCCAACCGAATGCGTTAATGTCGTACGTCGCGCCGTATATTATACACGACCGTGTCACCGGTGTTATTCGCTTATCCCGCACATAAGCGCGCGCGGGGTTTTTTCGCGGGGCGCGTCGTAAATAAAACGGCGCGTTACCACGTTGAACGGGCCTCGTATCCCCCTATACTCCCTCCCTCCCTCCCTCCCCGTTAACCGTTAAACCGACGCGATGAACGTCGAACCCGAGGCAGCGTTACGGACAGTCACGGACGCTTGTTCGTTTGATCGATTGATTACCCAACTGACAACTTTCGCACGCCTCGTTGGTTAGCGCGTGCAATCAAATAAAACCCAGAATGATAAAATTCCGTTTTCGGCCCACGGCGGGTTTCGGATTTACACCCGGGGCACCCGGAGCGGTAGCGTCGGGTTCGGACGGACGGCGGGCGTGGGTTGTAAAACGCCCAAAAGCTCTCGAAACCTGCCACTCGGTTTAGGTTTCGGCCGAACTCGGGTCGCGCTCGGGTCGGGCCCGGTAACGACGCGGCCGGTCGCGCGGCGAACCGACACGCACGCACGCACGCACGCACGCACGCACCGCAATAACGTACGAATTATAATTGCGTAATTTCCAACGGTTGTCCGTTACCGCGCGCGGCGGCAGATTCCCCGCATATTATTAGCCAGCTACGTACGTGCGCGCTTACCCGCGTATTGCGTACACTTTCTAATTAATTACGCGCGTTACGAAACGGTCCGCGCGCGCGCACGCGTAAAACAATCGCCGGCCGATATTAAATACTATATAATGGTACAACTACCGTGTGGTACAGCGATTCCGCCGTACGTTACGCCGCGCGGGACGGCGACGGCCGACAATGACATTGGAAATTTACGACGATCGCGAGTATTTAAGGAGTACACGCGTTCGCTTCAAAGCGCGCGTCCGCGCATTATTACGTTGCCAGCTATACGTCTCTGCCGGCCGTCCGTCGAGCGAACGAGCGCGCGCGCGCGCGCGCCCGGTAATGAGAGGACCGCGCGTACGGCGGAATGCACATCGGCGGCGCGCGCGCGATCGGCGATTTCCAGGCGTGCCGGCGGGTAATTACGCAGCGCGCTGACGGTCCGAGTGTTTTTTATTTTTTTTATTATTTTTTTTTTTTCTATTCATTCTCTTTCCTTCGATATTCGCCCGCGCTCTCGCGCTAATGAAACGCGCTCGCGGTAGTTTATCCACCGCGTCACAATCAAACGGGCGGCCGCGCGCGATAATAACACTTGCATACGTATATACGAGTGTATATATACGTATATGAATGGTACGCGCGTCACGGGCGGAATTTTGTTTCGAGTTCAGGTTCGGCGCCCGGGTAGGAACGCAAGATGGGAAACAAATGGAGGTCGCCGTTATAAATCGACTCGAGAAGCCGCGTGCGGCGTTTAGAACGGGCGGCGCAACGAGAACGTCACAGGGCTGGACGAGACTGCCGCAGGCCCGGGGCCGAGGCGGCGCGTCCGCGGAAAACGGCGTGAGATTCGACATCGGTGCGCGCGATAAAAGCGAACGGTTTCGACAGAGCAGGCAGCCAGCAGCCGGACTCTCTGAGAACTGGAATTTTCGTGTTTCCGGAGGCGCGGTGAGGTTTTATCACGGCTCAGACGGGCGGAACACTGTCGTCGTGGACTGGGTACAACGAGATGTCCTTGATATACAAGGCAAGACGTGACGAGATGCGGGGATATTTGACGGGGAAATGCGGAGTAAACGAAAAAAAAAATGTCGACGTTTTCTGAAGTTACCTTCGCGTCGTCATTTTCCTGGGGTGGGTTGATGTTGGGGAAGTGAATTTTAAACCCGCGGGGATAACATAGATGCGGGGGGGTTAGTGATCCATCAATCACCCTCCACCCAGACATCCGTCACTGTATTACCGGCAAACGTTTAAATCGCGCGGTAAGTGAGAACAAAAACGGAAACCGATAGCGATCAGAGAAATCGGTAAAATCGAAGACGCTGCATCCGACAAGGATTTATTTAGCAACGCTGGTTTTCGGAACAAGCATCGGCGATAAAATACTGGCGGACCGCAGTCGAGTCTCGGAACAGCGATCGCCTTTCACGCGATCTCTTAACGGCCGCCCGAAAATTGTCCACGAGACGTCGACGCAAAAAATCACTGCCGCCGACCAATACTACTGTTATTTTACACGATATGGTTGACGATGGTGGCGCGGTCGAGTGGAGTTGGATATTTTGTTTTTTTTTTTTTTCACACTTCTGTCACGCGGACGTTCGACGGCCACGACGGCCGCACGGTCGAAGAGCGGTTCGTTTTAAAGATGAAAAAAAAGAAAACCGCCGCGGCGACGACGACGACGACACGGGGCGAAAAACTCGCGAGAAAAAGAACAATCGGCGTTTGATCACCTCGACGGTACAACAATACCGCGAGATTTATAAATAACGATAAACGAACGGGAATCGTTTACCGGTCTCTTGTAACACATATATTTATGATGTTTCACGTTATTATTATTATTATTATTATCATTATGAGCGTGATAATTATTAATGACGGCCGAATACTCCGCGCGACTATTAGGTGAACGCGCCGACCTTCCCGTCGTATAAACCGTACAACGCGCGTGTCCCCTCCCCTCCGGCCGCCCTTTTCTTTTTAAATTTTTTTTTAATCGTCATTTGACTTCCCAACGCCTATGCGCGTTGATGAACTGTATACCGACGTATGCGTATAGAAGTATGCCCCCGAGTGTATGAACAACATACTTACTGCTGCTTACAACCGTTTTATTATTTTTTTTTTTTTTATTATAATGTACACGAGTAATACGCACTTTTCGGCGTATACCGAAAAACATTTCAATAGTTCGTTTTTCACGGTCGTTTAAGCACAATCGCAATTGCCGGTGTCGGTACAATGAATAGCCGCATCGCTCCGTTCCCAGAGCTAAAATATCGTAAACATAGGCCGCCGACGATTTTGACCGACAAAAAGACCCGATATACCGTTAACGGGTGTGACACGCTGTTGTAGGTGATAAGTTGGGTAGGTAGGACACGTAAAAATGGATTCAAAACGTATATCTGTGAGTAACGATAAATTGTTACTGACGAAATTCGACCCTGAACCAAGTTCGGTTAAAATCATTGTGTTTTGAAACTGCGTGGTTTTTACGATCAACATTTCAAATGCTTACAAAACAGCACGGAAATCGCAAGAATGTTCTAACCTTGCCTAGAAACGGTAAATGTACTGGTTTCTACGATTATTTATAACCGAATCGCAACAAAAAGAAATTAACGTTATTGCCGTAAAACTTGCCCGTTTTTCCTACGTGTTTTTCTGTAAAACAAAAAAAAAACCGTTTGACTTCTTCAACGCATCGAGTATATACGATTTTATTTTTAGAAAAGATAGTGTACTTGAAAATTAGACCATTACTTCTAATACCTAGATAAGTTGTTAACTGACAGAAAAAAACATAGTAATCTTAGTAAAACCAATACATTCCTCGCTACGTTCAGAATTTAAAACAGCTGACACACAATAAAGTCCATATGAGTGGCAAATGTGGCGTAAAATTTTGTTTATCTACAGTACGTCTATTATAGAACATAAATGGTAAATTATTGAATTACAGTAGATTTTGTAAAAAAATATTATAATGTATATAGGAAATACTGGCATTGGCGAAGAAAGCAGTAACTTCGAAAGCAAAATGAAAAATGTATATTATTCATTGCAAAAATTGTTTGGTGAATGTTAAGTCAGAAAAGTAGGATGTACTATGTACATAGAGTTATTCAATCAACATCTATGCGCAACGATAAATTATTGTTAAAAAAAAAAAAAACGATTCCGAGCGAAGTTCACGATTAATCACGGTTTTGATATTTTTTCGATTTTCGTCAAAATTTGGATTTGAAACGATAATAAAAAAAAAAACTATGACCAAATTTTCTTTTCTTTTTTTTTACCGCTAAGTAAATACAATTAACGATGAAAGTAGTTTTAAATTTTTGAGCATTTCTGTTGCGCCAGCAAGTTTACACACATAAAACTGAATAAAAACTAAAACAAATTCGAAAATTCCAAACGGCTATATGTATAAAGAGCTCAGAAGTCGCCGAATATTTATACAATTTTACCACGCCTAAAATAAATTAACATCGTAGTATTCTAAGAAAATGTAAGGTCTCCGATAATTTTTTAACTGAATTAGAAAAAAAAAATCGAAAATTATTAATGGCAATAGTATTCATATAGTTTTATTTTTTTTTTTTTTTTACGTTTTTCCCTATTTTCCTTTTAAGAAAAGTATTAGGAAAATTTTAAAAAATAATTTCTTTATCACTGATATTTACGAAATGACTTTATCACTTATTCTCACTGATTAATTAAAATTGGTTTTTTGATTGGAATAAGGTTTCTGTTGGCAAACAATTTGTTTACAAGCAGAAAAAATTGTATAAAAAAAACACACATATTAAAATCAAAACATTACGCGTGATAGTGTGAGAAAAAACTATAAACCGCTAAATAGTCTAATAAAAAATTAAAAAAAAAAATTATTATAAACTCGATATAGGTATCATCTTACATACAACTTAAAATGGTTTTGTAACAAACAATTTTGTTTTTTTGTTAAAAATTAATTTGGCACACAAATTTTTGGGTTAAGGTCAAAAAAGTAGTGTTTCTGCAACCGTCGAAATTGTACACCACTACAAGACAGAAAAAAAAAATGTTTATGTTTTTTTTTTTTATATATTTATATATATATGTATATGTATAATAATAATATACTAAATTTAATAATGTAGTTCCATTTAAATTAAGAATATTATGAAAAACTTGGGAGTTTATTTTCATAAAAAAAAAAAATTGTTTATTGCGTTATATAAAAATATGAACGTCCGGCCATTCTATACGAGTTTTGGTACCTACTATTCGCTTTGTTCTCTTAGTAAAAACATTTAAATCATTACTGCGTATAAAGTGTGCAAATTTTAGATTCTAATCGATCCGACGAATATAATCGGTTTTACTATGATGCGGTTTTTAAATTTATAATTTGTTGTGTCGGTAAACGATTTTTCTTCCAGAAATCTCGCTTTGATCAAAATTTCGACAGAAACTATTTCTTAGAACGTTTGTTTCCCCCCCCCCGGTCTGGTTGAAATACATCTGAGTAGTCTTTTAGATTCTGATTGGAGCGAAGGACCTTATGGTTTTATAAAGATGTTTATATTTTTTTTTTTATTGTTTAATCTGTACGCTACTTTTCTTTTAGAAGATTAGCTCGGATTTTTACGTGTAGCACCTTTTCTGAAAAAGAAAACCGGCGTAATTTTTCGATTTTCTCAAGAGTTTTGCCAGCAAATGTGAAAACCGGGATTAAACATGGGAAAACCTGAAAAAACGTAGGAAAACTGGGAAAATCGGTACAACATTAAACCAATATTATTAAAGAAAATATATAAAGCCTATTTAATTATTTTTCTATAAAATTATTGTTGACAAAGCATCACCATTATATGAACACCGCTCAGAATCGTTTTTTCGTAAACAACCGTTTATTGTTGCTTACAGGTAAACATAAAATTATCTATAATAGTGGCTGCACTAGTGAAATTATTTTATACCGTATGTATGAACAGTATTTTTTAACTCGTCTAATTATTTTGCTGTTAATTTACAGAAATAACTCCGGTACATTGTTTTTTTTTTTCAATATAAATACCGTTCGTAATGACACCGGTTGTAGTGACATATCGGGTGTAATGATCGTATAGATTTGAAAGTCCGGCATACTACTATATATGTATTAATTTGTATCGACTATTATGACGTCTGTATAGTGACTAAACGAATTTTATTACGGTTATTTTTCATCAAATTAGAAAAATCTGTTATCAGTTATAATGTCTGTATTGACATTTTATCGAAGGTAATATTTTTTCAATACAATGTAAATTTAATTTTAAAATAAAACGACTTTATTTTTTTTTAGTTTACTCTTTTCTGTGTGTATTCTGTGTCACGATTCAGTGATAAAAATATGACACATTATCAAGTTTTTAAATTGTGTGTTATCATTTTGATTACAATGACAATGGGTTGTTATGACTAATTTTAACTAGTCTCTCGAATGTCATTATAAAGGGTTTCTACTGTATAATACAGGGTGATTTTTTTTTATAACGAATCAGCAATTATATCAGAGGATTTTAAGTGAATTTGATTAAACATAGGCAATTCATTGCCCTTCTCTACTCCTCCGGTCTATATTTTAAAATGTTACAACTCATAAACGGTAAATCTGATATTAACGTGATGCATAACAAAATGTCTTAGAAAAATATTCGCTATTCAAATCTATGTTCAAAAGGGAGGGTTACTCTTTGAAAATCAAAAGTATACGCTTATTTAATGTACACGGAATAGGGGTAAAAATTAAACATGGTTTTGGAATAAAGCTTAAACGATTCCGTAATGATTAGAAAAAACAGAAATCAAATTCACTTAAAGTCTTCTGAGATAATTGCATGTTCATGATAAAATAATAATCCTGTATGTATATAATGGAATCCGTCAAACAAACTGGACAAACGAGATAGGCATGATATAAAACAGCCCATTCATCCATTTCTGCTGCAAAAAGAACCGCAATAATCGCAAATTATCCCACATAAAAAAAATAAAAAAATAAAAAAATACAATACAATATAAAATATTGTTTAATATTTTTTTTTTTTTGTTTTCCATGTTAAAAACTACTGAATTTTTAATTGAATCGATTTAGTTAATTCAGCACTACAAATGCAAATAATAGTGGGCAGTGGATACTATAACTATAATGTAATACGTTATTATAGGCAATCGATCTCGTTTATCAATGAAACCCGTCGTGATGTACATTTAAGGCAGGTGGTTTTTAAGGTGATTCAATCCGAAAGCGATTAGAAATCGCGCGCGTAAGATCGTTCTCACTTTGTTATAGACCGACACGTGACAATAACATTTGATATTTAGCGTAAGAATATCTATACGCGAGTTATCATAATGTGAACGTGATTTGTTTATATGAATAAAAGCTATAGTCTGTAGATTTTGGTTTTACCACTATGTTTTCACAAATTTTCTACCAGGAATCTTACTGCGATTTTCAAGTGCCTTTTTTTCTGAAAGCAAATTTTATTCATAACAGGTCATTTATGATTTTTCTCGAAAAAATTGTTTCTACGATTGGTAAAACCGCATAGAAAAAATGTACGGCAATAACGGTTTATTTATTTTCGATTTTGTTGCAAATCTTTACAACAATTGTTTTTATCGGTAATAACAACTGATTTTTAAACATGCCGAAAATCACGAAAAATGAAGCGAAGTGAAACCTTATAAATACACGTAAAAGTGACATTCAAATTGACTGTATAGTGTACATGTGTATATATATATCGACTCAGACGCAGCAACCTTCTTTTCTATAAATGTCGACGCGTGTAAGCATTGCAAATGCGTCAAAAAGAAGAATACGCTTGATACAAACAGCGATCATTTTCGTTAAGACACAGACACACGCACAGGCGTTTCGTCCATCGACATTTATTGACATTAAAACTGTATCGAAAATTCGAATTATTTCTGTTTTAGATTTAGTAAACACGTACGTAGGTGTACAATGTACATGATGATTTCCCACCAACATTACATTACGTGGCGGCTGCTTCAAATTGACGACTGTTGATAATCATAATTGATTCAATTGTCCGATAGCGGATAGCAGGTATTGATGTCGGGCATTATCTCGCATGGTTGAGTCAAGTATCTTCAAGACACTTGACTACTAAAGTGTCTTGTATAAATCGTATAGACACAATTGTATCTTGTATCGTGACGCAGCTTTGACAAGTATCGGCTTGATTTCTTGTATTGCGATTTTGGAATCAATGTAAACATTTAGTATCGAGTGTCATATTTCGAAGTATCTAGCCTAAAGGTATTTGGAAGAGAGGTAAGTTAATTTACCCCTGGGTTTTTTGAAAGCTACTCGCAACAGTATATTCAGTAATGTTGGAATTTCTATTTAACCGCTAAATACGAGTGTTTCAATTTTATTGAAAATTTGAATTTAAATACCTACAACAGTATTTAGTACAGTTTATTTACTACGTAAATTATAAATTGTCATCGCGGTACATAAACGAACGCAAACATTTTCGAAATGTATATAATGCGACGTATTTTTCGTGTCGTGGGTGCACGTCGACTTTTACGAAAAGGCCAATGATTACGTCGCGGTTTACGAATTGAAAAAAAATAAATAAATAAAGTCAATGTATCGACCGCATAAACGATACGATGTTTGTACGCGAACGAAAGCGTTCGGGTTCGCGGGTGAAATTTGCGAATTTCCGCGCGGGATGGACATAGCGGCCCTTCTTTCCGACCGCCGAACCGAGCCTACGGGCAGACACGCGTTTCGCGTTTGTAAAACGCGACTCCAAGACCGCGGCGGCGACGACGACGGTATCGTTACAATCTACATGCGACGTGATGACTTTCTCGCGGGATTGTACACGGATTGAAATTATTTTTAACAGATCGTTATAATAATATTATTATTATTATTATTATTATTATACACGTATATATGTATATAAAATACCGGCACAGAGGGGCCCCGCCGGGTTAAGTATACCGCCACCGTCGCCGTCGAGGGGAACGGCGGGGAGGTGGGAGGCGTGACCGGAGTAGCCGATTGGAGGACGCGTTCACCGGCTCCGCCGTCGCCGCGCCACCGCGCGCCGCAGCCGCCCGATCGTTATTATTATTACCCGGCGAAATATTATTATTATTTTGTAACGAAAAAAAAAAAAATAATAATAATAATAATAATAAAAAACGCTTCGTATAAAGTCCCCGCGTGTTTGTAATAATTAATTTAACGGCAGCACGCGCTCGTTACCGCTATAGGTGTACAACGTATAATTTATACGACGACCACGGCGAAGCGGCGGACAAAGTGGCCGAGAGTTTTTTTTTTTTCACTAATACAGGTACACTATTATTGCTATAGGCACCTACTACTTGTAAAGTATACACGATGATAATAATAATAATATAACGATCGGTAATAGCATATTACACCGGTGCAGTATACCAGCTTACTGTGGCTGTGCCCAGTAAACGGTAGTGCGATACTGTTGTAACGTATCGCGTACACTAATAATATTTTGTAATCAATATTCGCCCAGTCGGGTGCTGATTACAATGTCTGTTAGGTCGATTCAATGAAAATACATAACGCCCGAAATGTTACACGGCAACCAACAAGTATAGCCACCTCTATAGCATTGCAGCATTGGTGTTTGTCAATACCTGTTCTTCTACCGATCTTCGTCGGTGCATTGTGCCAGCAACACTGACAAAGGATGTCCGTCGGCCTGTCGTTCTCCGCATATGCATGCCTAGTCTTCCCCGTTTAAACCCCATTTTACCACGTTAGATTTAGTACACCAGCTATTCGTCTGTCGAGAGTTTTCCACAGTGTTCCGGCTTTTCCGATTACAGCTTGTCTTGTCGTCTTTGGCTTTTTGCTGGGATCGTGTAGATCTTTTGCAGTTTGTGTACAACTTTTTAGGGATTTGAGTCGTGTAACGAGTCAAATAATGACACAAAGACTTCAATGGCTAAAAAAATTAGCAGCAATCGAACGGAAACCTGTAAAGGAAACAAGGCCGAAAATGGCCGACGATGGACGGAATATTGCAGCAAGGGAGGCGAGAGAGGCTAAAATAAGTGATAGCATGGAAGGAAGAGATCCAGAACCTTGATAAAACTGGAGGACGGTGATATTAGCGTCTAAAACTCAGGCGAGGCCATATATTATGACGACGTTTTAGAGGTTATGTTTTTAAATTCGTTTCGTCCGACTGGCATACGCCAGAAAAACCATACCGTCCGTATCCAAGAGTGTCTCAACAGTTGTGGGGACATGTCAAATTTTTCGCAGAGCAAAAAACAGATTTTATTTGCATCAGGTGCCTGCAAACATTGTCAAAACCACAAGTATGCATTCACGATTAACGCGTCCATTTATAATACAATATATTAAAGTCGCGAGATTTCTCATCAATATTCAATTTTCTCAACTTCGAATAAAGTGAAAAATCCAGAAAATATACTGCTATGGCCTTATTGTATCACGCATATGACCCAGACTCGTGTCGGTTTATAATGTTTCTGGTACATTTCCATAATTCCATCGGCGTCGTGTTATGTCAAAATAATAACTATCTCTATACAATGGTTATGATCTAGATGAATTTTATTCTCCAGAAATCAGATACTATAATATTATGTTAGCGCAACCGAACGCTGCGCAATTATCGATCCTATAAGAGATCTCGCCGAAGGATACGAAATAAAATTTAAAAAACGCCAAGAGTAACGTCTCGTAATTAAAGCTAAAGACAAAACTACGCATAATTTAACGGTCAAAAGATAATCATTACGTTAAGATAATCGTTACGCGATCGATTAGGGGTTTTGGATAGAACCTTATGCAATAGGTATGCATAATATATTATTAACAATCGCGCAACATATCGTTTCACATCATCGAGGTTTCATACACATTTGTCTAATAAACTTTTACACCGCGCGTCTACGCAAGTTCAGTAAAACGCATATTACACATGGGTGTACGGGCACAAAACTAATTGATTACACGGGCATAGTAAATTATTATGCTCGCGAGTTGTATTTAGTTTTATTATCGTATTTTGTGTCAAACAGAAACATATTGATGGATAGTCATTGATGTTAAATTACGTTGCGCAGACTATTCGACCGCAGAATCGTGTCTATGATATAGGGATACCGAAATGCACGCGGCCATTGGATTACATATTCGTTGTAAATATAAGAGACAAGTAGTAAATTTATTGCCTCGTGTAAGTACTCGGAAGGAATATTTAGAATCTGATAAAGTACCTAATGTATACGCATATAATGTTATTATGTAGGTATAGTATAAAATACTTTGCCGATCGACGTATGCTTCTTCGCAATGGGTAACCGCACACGTACGAGCGAAACGGATGAAAATGTGCAACAACCTTAATCGTAAAAAAAAAAAGGAGCTGGACATACTTTGCACCGAAGGTAGGCCACTGTTATAGTTGAGTAGTAGTTCGGAAGGTAGGATATGCATCAGTTGAATTAGTTTATTTATTTTATTCATAAATAAATCATTGCAAACGAAAACTGATTCTGCAAATGCGGCAGTATAAGTCGTTTTTTTTTTCTCAGTGCCAATAAAGTGACCCAGAAATCAATACAAATAATTAAAAAGCCTAATTAAACACTGAAATTTCGTATTTTTTTAAAATTTGTGTGCAAAAATTGGAGAATTTTTACTGATCGTAAAAGTGTTTTATGGGAAAACAAAATGAAACTTTTTCGTTATACTAGAAAAAAAAAATACTCAAATAATTGAAATTTTTAATTTTTTTTGAAACTAAAAACCTGTTGGTTTTCCTATGATGTTTGAGTTAATTTTATATCCGTAAACAATTTTTCTACCAGACATCTTGCTCCAATCAAAACCTTATAAGATTTTTTTTGTTTTATTTATAATCTAATTATGGCGAATAACAATGAGAAAAATTGTCATTTTTTTTTTATGAATTCGTAATTTCTGAGTTACCTTGATACCAAGATACAAATCCTACTAATAATCAATTATACATTACTCAGTATCATTTTTTCCTTAACAATGGTTGCGTGTATATATATAAATTAAATTACTCTATACGTATCCTCCCTTTCAACTTGCTTCTTAAAACAGTGACACGCCCATAATTAGTATTTTTTTAAATTGTTTTACATTTGTCACAGAATTTTATATTAATATTATTATTTATATTGTAGAAATTAAATTATATAAAGCCACCGATGATTACGATTACGTACGCGTTATTTGTTTTGTTCTGTTCAAAAGCGTGACTCGGACGGTGCATTCGAAAGCAATTGATTCGTTCTCTAAACGCGTGCAGTGCACTTAACTTGTACTCGTGTATACATAACCGGACAGCATTAACTATACATAATATTATTTTAGAACTATTATAAAATGCAAATGCACCGCAATATTGCCCGTAACAAAATAGGTACTTACTATTTTATTACCGAAATAGGTCAATAACCTAACCATATTATATCATTACAAATTATTTTTGTGCGAAAACAATGTTTACAACTATAAGATGCGTACACTTCGCCAATACTTAATACATAGGTATATTCAATAAAACGTTGTTTTTTTTTTTTTTTTTATAACCGGTTTGTTATATTTTATTTTATTATAACTGCAGTTTTCACTTATATACTGCTGCATGCTGCAGTTACATAGTGTATCTAAGCACGCTTATTTTATTATATTATTATCTATTCTGACTAATCTTATAACCTTTAAAATAATAGGTAGGTGTCTTTTATAAATATATTTATCGATTGCGAGGAAAATTACAATCTGTCCGAGTTATCCGGCGATAAATTAAAAAAAAAAATGTTATATATAGCCTCATCACGGACTGCAGCAATGGAGCGGCCAATCAAAATGACAAATCAAAACAGGAAAATTAAAACTTTAATCGAATAGCCTTACCTAATTTATTATATATTCATACTACGTACACGCCTATATAAAAAGAATTACACATTATGAACCCCCTCAAAAAAATGGATTTTTTTTTATTGGGCGAATTTTTGCCGAAAACAAGGACCGTACATTATATCCGTTATACATAAGTGTAGGCATACATATTCTTTGTCCACTACTTTTTGACATTTTTAGGGGCTTCCTCTAGGTGAAATGAGCTCACGCTTGGAAATAGAGTTGTTCCGTGGGCAAATTAAAGTGTTGATTGAATTTTACCACATGGTGTTGCAGAAGAATGGTTATTTTGTAAGTATACGTATACCCTTACAGACCCTCCAAATGACGCCAGGGGGGATGAGATAGTTTATACGTACTGTGCGGGTACCAATGATGTGTATTTCAGTGGGTCATAGCTTTCAACTCCTTCCCGACCATTTGTATGATCAAACGACTAAATTACTAAACGGTCTAACTTGAATGCAGACGTTCATATATGACTTATGCATTTTATGCCGAACAAAATGTAAACCATAGCGAATAGAGTAAGATACTTTGATGTCTAGTATAACGCGTGTTATATGGCACACGCTGTTATACGGTTAACACCGAAAACTAATGGGGAAAAATTACATAAAACAAAATTGTCAAAATAAATGCCGTATCGAAACGGAATCGCAGTCATCGGCCGTATTATATTCTGTGCAGGACAAAACGCCAAATTCACCGCTATAAACGTCGCGCAACATAAACCGTTTTTTATATACATACATATGCGGCATATAATATTATGTTTGTATGTGTTTATGTATATAACGTTTTAATAACATAAACCATGTGTTGTACGCGCATTTGAATGGAGTGTAATTTTATCGACTATTTTTCCATTTAAGGTGTCCCTGCCATGTTTGGACAATCCAAGGACATCTTAATATCGCCTTGCCCCGTTAGTGCTGCAAAACGTTTTTTTTTTTTTTAGCGGACTACGTAGAAAACAAACCGCGTCGATACCACCGCCAACTTGTAGGTACCAACAAAATATATATATATATATATATATATATATATTATAATATTATAAGCTCCACGGCGGTATATCTTTGGGGGCATCTCCCGAACTGAATTTTATATTTAAAATTACGTAACGGATTCAAATTTTATTAATATACTACGTTGTAAAGTCGCGGGTTTACGCGAGATTCTGAGCGCAGCGGATAATGTGTTTTTTTTGTCCGGACAAATTTTCTACCAAAAATCTTGCTCCAGTCGAAAACCGGCAAGGGAGCTTTTTTTGTAAAATGTCGGATCCAGTTGTTGCGATGAGGAGATCAATTTTTGATTTGTCTTGTAGTTTTTAAATTAAATCAATTGAGACAAAAATGTATAGGGAAAACAAATAAATGTATGGCAATAAAATCTGTGTTATTTTCGTTTTTTTTCCATTTTGTTTTTCGACCAGAGATCTCACTCCGAATTGTTCTCCAAAAATATTTTCGCGAGTAAAATTACATTATGTGTTGGGAATATCAAAAAAGTTATATAGTTTATTAGATTTTACTAAATTTGACGGTTTTTTTTTTTTTTTTTTTTGACGGGGAAGGGAAGGGGATTTTAAGTGTCTAAGCGAGCTGATATAGAAATACTAAACACCAAACACATAAGAATGACACCGGTACAAATAATATAATACAACCGCGGCGTATTCGAAATGTTTACGTCGTAGGTAGCTGATTTTATTTCGCATTTTACGACGTCATATTATAAGAATAGGCATTAACGTCTTTTGCAGAAATAAATCAAACGTAGAATATTGTATGGACACGTTTAATTTTAAAATATAATAATATAATAATACTTATATATATATATATATTATATTATTGTAATGTATTCAAAACTATACGATTTAATAGAATCGTTAGCGTAGTATATTACGTCCATATTATCGTTTATAACCGCAGCAACCTACTTTTATTCCAAACTCTATTCTATGTAAATTTTTTTTTTTCCCGCGTCCCACGGTATATTACAAGTATACATAGGTATACACTGGTAATAGACGTGTATGCCTAATAATATCATTCAATTGACAATCGTATAAACGACAATTTGTATTCAATATTTGTTTTAAAACGTAGAGAAAATGATAGTACGCGGCCGTATGCATGTGTATATAATATCTTTTACGGTGTACACATCCGTTTGTTGTTTTTTTTTTTTTTATATATATAGTTAGTTAAAACCGCAATAATTCGAATTTTATCTATCCGCGAGTTTTAGTCATCGTGTATATATACAATTTGAATTGTGTACCGCGTATTCCCCGTGATATACGCGGGAAAAGTTTAATATCAAATGTTTTGTTACAAATTCAAAGGCGTTTCAGTCGAGTGTTTTTTTTTTCTTTTAAGAGTATACTGTAACATTCTATGCTTTATACGCGGACTCAGGAGCGAAGTAGTCGGTCTGCATGTATTGGGAATTTTCCAGATAGCCTGGATCGTATTATCGCCTGGTGGCCTGATATTTGTACACAACATTTTACTTGCTTGTATTATTTACAAACTTAGTAAAAAGTTATGCCAAGGCGCATATTACATTCTTATTTCAGTAATTATTGGGTTTTTATACATAAATATTTCCGTTGATCGCATCAAAATGTATATTATGTTTATCGACTTTCCCAACTTCCCGCCTACAACTGAAGTGGCGTACCCCTCAGCAGTATCGGCTTTAAAAATAAATATATATATATATATATTCATTATCTTTAAGCACAGTAATATTATTATTCAAACGAATGCAATTTATATCGTACACTACCTACGTGAAATAAATTTTATATAGCAACCATATCGGTTACAAAATATTATTCTTGTGCTCGTATATAATATTGTGATTATAGATAATGAATAAGCAGGAAAAAAACGGTCGATGCGAAGAAATTTCAATTATATTTCCGTAGCAATGAGTGGGTAAGCACTAGTTTTGTAGGTGGGTATACGATTTTTTACTCTATGGTGATTCAAGTTTGAAACTTCAAATTTTAATTTTCAATTTTTAAATGTCCTTTCCGAAAATAACCATAAAGGCCATTTAATGTTTCTATGTTTAAAAACACAATATTAAGCTATTCTATTTGGCAATAAACAAAACATAGAAACGAGACGGAAAACGAATGGTTAACGTGTTCGAGAAAGACGATCAATGAAATATTGCTGCAGATTTGCCAATAATTGTTTGTTACATTTAAACGTACCTACCTAATGTAAATATTATATGTATATAAACACGGTAAATTATGAATCACTAAATGCAGAAAGAGCGCATTATTCAAATTTCAATATTTTTCACGAAAAGCCAAAAACAACTGTTGGGGAAGGGGAGTAGCGGAGCATAATAATGCTCCGCTTAATAAAATAATTTAGCAATAAAACGCCACGCGCCGTGGCGCCACGTTCGTGAATAACACCACTCTCCCCTACCTAAATTTAAATATGGAATATCTCGTTAGCGGGTTGACGAAAACCAACATTTATTGAAAGTGATACTCCGTCTATTTATGGAATTTTCAATATAGGTTTTCGTTTGAAAAATCAAAATTGATATCGCCACAGGATACTCCTGCAGTGTTGTGAAAACCGGTGTTATATTTTCAATATTCGAAAATATCGGCTTTAATTACACTGAAAAACTTCGAAAATCACAATTTGAATATATGCTGAATTTAACTAAAAAAAAACGGAGCGAGCCGAACCTAACCCGACCTCTCGGTGAACCATCCTGTATATAATAACGTCGTCGAAACAATAATGTTTTATATTATGCACCCATCTATAGACATATATTTTTCTCGGATGTTCGCATTTTTATGCGATGTTATTTAACAATCCGTTACAGATAAAATTTATGATGAATAATGATCATATGCAATAGTAAAAAAATACACCCCCACCTTAACCATAACGAAACGCAAGGAGTCTTCCGCGGACGTAGGTACACATCGTGTATAAAATGTATACCGTGTGTACGCATGCTGACAATGATTAAATTGAATTGTACAAATATTAATGTTTACTTTGTAGTATTACATACCTAATATTTTATTCGGCAATTTGACGGGCGTGATGAGATTAATCAGCAGTGCTTATACGAAAAAAAAAAAAAAAAAAAAAAGACGTGTGGAGCGCCGGAGTATCAATCAACGAAACTCGGACATTTTGAGTATATACTTTCGAGTTTCGAGACACCGCATGTACAGTATAAGAACATTTTTCGCGAAAAACTGCAATATTAATAGCAATTCAACCATGGCGTTGCAATATTAATAACCAGCGGACACTGCAGGCATTCCTTATAAACGCGGTGCAAGACGACATTCCAGGCAACTACAATGTCTCGCACAGTTGCAAGTCCATTCATTCATAGTATTGATTTATCAAATTCGGATAGGAAATATTATGCGCGCAGATTCTCGCCAACTGCCGTCGGTTTAAATGCGTTATAAAAAAAAAAAAAATGGTCGGGGAATCTATACTCATTTTCTTTTTCAAATAAACTACTGCCGTGTGAAAAATCTGCATTTTTTCATAAGACGCGTACACGATGTCACGAATGGTTTGGAGCTTTCTTACTAACCAAAACAAGTGTTTTCGGGGGAGAGAAAGGCTAATGTGCACTTTACCGCGCCCCTCGCGAATTTCGCACGAGATTTTTCGAAAAGACGTGGTTTTTTGTCTCCGATTTCGAGAATGTTTGAATTTGCCGGCGGAAAAGGTAGTAATACCATACCGTTTGGTAATATCCTGCAGATAGTTTTTCGAGTAAATGGCGAAAAAATATCACAATTACAAAATATTTATTATAATTATCGTGTGACTGTGGATATATGTATATTGTATCGTTGTTTAAGTTAACACTGACGAATCCGCGGTTTAAAACACGCGAATGTGTTTATTATTTTCGTTTTAAACGCCAACTGCGTCCTACACCTATGTATAGGTATTATTGCCGTATTGGAAAAATCAACATTTGCCAAAAACGATATTACAATACGTCCGTCTTGTTATTCGCTGCCGTATCGGTAAAACAATAATGTTTTTCACACGTCTTATTAGGTCAACCCCATATTCGCTTTGTCGCGGTGTTTTTCAACGCGAGTAATAATTTTCGTGGGAACAATAATAACGTTATAACAACACGAGACGCGTAATATTAGCGCACTAGTTTTCGAATAAATTTCCAGCACCTTAAACGGCGTTCGTGTGAATTATCCGGGTACGTGATGTAAACACGAGCGAGCGCATTTTTTGTTTTACATTACAATATTATTGATGACTGTACGTTAAAGTTATTATTGAATGTGTCCGGGACACAATGAGATTAAACGTGAGTGTATTAAAATTTCTATTGCGGTCTGTCAGCTATAATGATAATAATAATAATAATAATAATATTGTTTTTAGATGGTTTTTTTTCTCCCCTTTGTAATCCGTTAAAAAAATAAAAACGGCGATTTCTCGCACGCCATAAAAAAAACACGTGCCTACCTATACGACATATTTTTACCGAACTGGCCACCATTACACTAGCGTTCGTACATATCACCTACACTATTATTATCGGATATTCTGTATTATAATGCGCAATAATTTATGAACTTTTTCCCATTTTTATCTAATGCGTTAGCGCATAATCAAAGAAACGGTATCGAGGTATCGGCTTTGATATAAACCAATGGCAAAAAAAATATCGCGTAAAAAAAGTCGCGTGAAGTTAAAGAAATATCTTAAATGCATATACACGAATGTTGATTGAGAACCGCTGTGTTTTAGACGGTCAGAAATGGTCAAATTGAACAATCACGTGACTTTTGTACTTTTTTTTTAAATAAATTCAATTCTCTAATAATCCGGATTGATAACATAAACCATAATTATGTATAGTTATTTTCTACCAACACCATGAATTATTATTATATACTAGCTGTCTGTTGTATTAAACGATAAATGAACGTAAATAAAAGTGATCTTTCAGTGTCTGCGTCACGGTTATTTTCGTTTTCAAAAATTTTATGTCAGTCACTGTTTAGAGCATGGAATTAAATTTCGGAAATCCGTCATCTAGGACCATACCTACAGGCCCATTCGTAAATTTTTAGATGTTTCCATGCGATAGATCCGGACGTACATCACACACAAACAGACAAACCGAGACAGTGGCGCATCAAGTATTTTTATTTCCCGAGCCAATACTTAAGATATTTGTTTTCCTTATTCCGACCTCTTATTTCCTCTTCCTTCGAAAATTGCAACCAGAAATCATTTGAATTTTGCTACCTGGGACAATGACCTCTTCCACTCTCCCTTAATGCACCACTGCAGCAAATGGCTGTCTGTTACAGATAGACACTTGCTTTTATTAATACATGGCTCGAAGATATACGACACGATGGAGTGCGATGAAATACGTTTACGCCGTTAAAACGCCTAAATTATTCAACCAACACACCCGCTCAAACACACACAGAATATTAACTTTTGAAGTTTATTTTTATATGTTACAGCAGCCGTAAAACGTTTTAATAGTGTTATATAATTCTACACACATATGCGATTAATATTTTTCGCAAGCGGTGTTGTAAATATAATATTATTACATATCTTTTATAAAAAAAATCGTTTAAATTTTATATTGTAGTAGTGACTGTAGTATGTATGTTATTAGATAAAAAAAAAAAAAAAAAACAATTTTACGGCTACACACTAATATCGTCTCCGGGAATTTGTCACCATTAATATAGCATTACTAGCCGTTGAAGTACGACCGCGATTTAATGATATCGGAAACAGTATATGGATTTTATACTATATTTTTATTTTTATTTTTAAAGAATTTGCCGATAACAGCTGATTTCATCACCAGTGCAACGCCGCCGCCGTCTGCGACAATAAAAAACCCATCTCGACGACGCGATGTTTTGACGTGCGTACGATGCGCACACCCCACCTCGGAAAGTAGAAGCGCGTTCCTACATTGTCCGGTCGATCGGGGACGCATTATTATGCCGGGTCCATACTGAGACGACCAAATTGAAACAAAACAGAAACTCGTGTTTTCGCGACGAAATCAATACATTTTAAATTTTTTTATGGTTTTCTCAACAAATTGTTCGTGTTTTTTTCGAAACAATGTCATGTCCCGAGCGGTGCCGGTAAACGTCAAAAGATTTGTGTTTTGTTTTTGTCATTTCGGCGAACATTGTCGAACGAGTGTGGACAGTGTTTTAAAAATAATTAACAGATAAGATGTTGTCTTGGGATTTCATGAGTAGTGCTAATAGTGCGATATTTAGTATAGTAGTAAGTGTGCTGTTGAGTAGTGTAGTCCAATAACTTTCAAGTTGCATTAATTTTATAATTTTCATAATACGAATACGAAAAAAAAAAAAGAAAAAAAATGGAATTTAGAAGACACATTCAAGCTTATAGAGCTATACCGGAAATCGCCCATGTTTTATTAAATTTGTGTGTACGCATGAATTGCTCAAACGTCAGTGACCGAATGAATATCTGATCCTTGGAAATGAGTTTTGCCTATGCAATTTCGAAACAACCTTGTTTGGTATGTGTGGACAATAGAAAAAAAAAACAAAACACAAACAACATGTTTCAATTTTTTTTCATATTTTGTTGAATTTTCAATCAACTCTGTACGGACAGTATGTTTTGTTTTTGTTTGGTCTTTTTCAAAAGGAAAAAAAAGTTGAAGTCTTGTTTGATTTCGTTTCGTTTCTGCGTCGTCTCAGTGTGGACCCGGCATTGGAGGTAACGCAATAGCACCCGGACCTGACATTTTCACGGAACGCTTATTTTTATAAGCTTTTTAACTCTCGGTTTTATTTGTTACAAATCGTACATTAATTACGCATTAGGTTTGACCGAACCTCGCTCAGAACCGTTTTTCATAGCGATTCGATTTATCGCTGCGCGCACATGCGAGTATAAATTAAATAACTACCCGGAATACCGTACCGACTTTTTTTGAATTCCGACGCCCGCCCCTTCCCCTTCCCCTCCCCCTTCCCCCCCCGGTAAATACTATATTGTAGGTACGAGAGAGGCCGCGGTTTCGCACAACGGTTGTTTTATACGTTTACAATAATATTATACAGGGAACTCGACGTCAGACTACTCGTATATACCCGTATACATATATATAAAAACGCCGTAGAATGTGTATAAATAAATATCAATAATATATATGTAGGTTAGGTCCAATAAATAAATATATACATACACACATACATACATACATACACGTATAGCAGACTCGCGGTGGAATTCGTCGCGGAGGAACGTGCTCGCGACGACGGCGATACGTTGGACGTCCACAGCAGTCCGTCGCGGTGGGGGGGGGCAGGAGGGGAGAGGTCCGTAACGTTAAGGATCGAAAATTCTCGTATCGGGATATTTATCTCCGGCCGCGGAGGCTGCTGCTGCTGCTGCTGCGGGGGACCCTTTGGACGTACGGTACCTGTACACGGTGAAAGCGCGTGTGGAAATTTGCATACGGCGCACTACACTATCGCCTCGTCATGACGGATACGTTTACGTTATACGAGTCTCATTGTGGATACCCAACTACACGATCGCAAATGATTATCCGTTTGCTGTACAGCTCGCCTATATTATGTCTCTGCGCAACGTACAATACGAACGGTGATAATATCTCGAAATTTCCATTGCATAAGACAAGAAAATGTAACGTAATAATATTGTTCCGGAATTAGCAACTCGGCCGTTTCCTTGTGGTTTACTAAATAATTAAAAAAGAAAAAAACTGTACAAAAAACGAGTGCGCGTACGCCAATAAGAGTTTCATTTGTTTCAATTCCGTTTTAAATTCTGAGTGAAACAATAAGAATCGGTATTGGTTTTACATTTTTTTCTTTCTTTCTTTTTTTGTCAACAATTATTTTTCCACCGAAAATCAAAAACTATATACATGTAGAACCTGTCCAGTGTCAACAATGTTGATCTAGTAGGTACATTGAGGAGGCAGTAGCGTTTTTGATCGGTCTCCTAGGAGGGAGGGGGACATTACCCTTTAGGTCCAAATAGCAAATACCCATCATAATACAATTGTATTATTTGCTATTAATCCGCTCAAGCCCATACAATTACACTATCGAAATTTGCAATTTAGGTTGATATACTAATACTAGGTGCATAATATTAAAAATAAATGTATAACGAATATTAACGACTAATTAGAGTACATTTACCGAAATGTCTTGGGTGGAAACATAGTGCCTATAGCCCTCCCCCCCCCCACTAAACGCCGCGTCTATGGAGAAGTCATTTTTTGATTTTCCTATTAGTTCTCTGAATAATTGGGAAAAACTGCCAAATTTTTTTTGACCTCCGAGTTATCTCGGCAACAAAGGACAAATAAGATTAATAATAATAATAATAAATTTTTTTTTTTTTTTGTAATTCAATTAAAACCAATCGTAAATGCCTGGATATTATATTATGAAATATTATATTGTTACCGCGACAACGATTCGTCGTATTCAGTGCATAATATAGGTACGTGGGATTTTCGTGACGCGTATAAAATTATAATAAAGTCGCAAAGAACCTTGGCGCGTCAGCAATAAGTGAAGAGGAGGCTGTTGCCGCCGCAGCTAATCTGCTACATTGTGTGTGTGTGTGTGTGTTTTGTTTTTTTTTTTTTTATTATTATTCGTTTTTTAACACGTTTGCAAAATCGCGCCGGAATATACGAAAATATTGTGGAAATAAACATACACTGCATTTGGCAAAAATACGCACTGCAGTTATACCACTTGTTTTATATTTTTATGCAATAATCCGGAGAGAAAATAGAATCGATTTGGCTTTCGAACAGTCTACAAAGTCCGATTTTCAATTGAATCCGATAATTATCAGTTTTTATTCTGTTGTTTCCTTGGAAAGCCCAAAGGACCGATTCGGTAACATTTGATGACTTCTTTTTATCACTTTAAACCTACGAAATTCCTTCGCCAACTATCACTGCTGTGTATTCGTAATTTGTTTTAATTTTTAGTTTATCCATATTTTTTCGACTTAAAAATAAGGAACATGAATGGTACCGGATAAAATTAATATACATATTATAATATTTCGTTAAATCGTACAAATTTATACAATGCAATCTAAATAAGTTATTTACTGTTAAGAATGCAAAAAAAAAAAAAAATTTTAAGTTTAAATAAATAAGAAGTCGAAAGAATTATTGTATACCTTGTGAAATTCGACCGCACATTGTGTTCACTCCTGCATTATAAACTCGTAAAAGAATAAATAATATTTTTCGAACGCGTAATAAAATGTTTGGAAAAATATTCTGCTCGGATTGTGCGAGTTTACTTCGCGTATTAAGTACTTGAGGGGTGACTTCACTGTTGTATAGATGGAAAATGTATTACGTATATAATGTATATCAATGTTTATATTCTATATACTGACGGCAACGACTGATTATCGCAATCAAAAAACGATTCTGAGCGGAGCTTGGTAAACTGGTAAAGTTATTATACAGTGTTAGTCATTGTTTTTTCCTCTATGGATAGCCACACAAGGTAACGCTTAAATTAACAAATTTAATTTAAAAACAATGGTGTACTGTCATTTGTTGTCGGTTTTCTATAAATTAGGGAATTTCGAAAAATATTTCCAGTACCGCGAACGCACGTAATGAACTTAAGAATAAATATTATGTTTGAAACGAGTATAAAATCTATCAAAAGGTATTTTATTTCATTCAATTATAATCTTTTCTTCGATTTTATTTTAAGCTTTTACAGTCCTAGGGGGGGATCCTCGCTTCCTCAACTACACTCCTCCACTTGTCTCTGACTACGCAATCATCTATTGTTACTTCCTGTGTAGGTACGTTTGATTAAGTAATCATTTACTCTGTCTGCCTAAGTCTTCTTTTTTTAAAACGCCGTTTGATCTCTATTTGCAAACATGGCCTGTCCAGTCGAGTAGTTTGTTCGTTGATAACCACTCATATTTATACAGAGTGTCCCACGAAGATGTTGTAATACCTCCAGAAATCATAATGATAATCGAATTTTTTTTTTGTTTCATCACTCAAAGGAATAAGGACTACAGATATTTATAGGTAATTTCATTTTTTTTTTTTTATATTTTTTTTATATTTTGTTAAAAAACTTAAGAAAGCCATTTTATGAGTCTATTCTTCTGAAATGTCGATGTTTCAACTTTTTATTTTCATTAAATTCATGATTTTTAATAGTTTTTTAAAATTCAGAGAACAGAATGTGTCTTTGTCAATTAACCATAATTATAATAATCAATTAGCGAATGCGATTACAACCTGCCGCACGATTATAGGTACTTTTCTTTGAACTTTAAAAAATTATTAAAAATCACGAATTCAATGAAAATAAAAAAAATGAAACATCGACATTTTCAGAAGAATAAACTCTATAAAATGTAAATAAAAAATATTTTGTTTAAAAAATATATTGACATAAAGCATTAATAAGTTTTATTTACGCAACTACTTAGTTTCGGCTTACGCCGTCATCGGGTTGCCGTCTATAAAATGACTTTCTTTGAATTTTTCGAAAATAATAAAATAAAGATTTTTTTCTTTATATTTTTTTTTTTTTTTATCAAACATTAACGTTTATTTTAAATGTAAATATTTTGCATTCTTTAATCCTGCGAGTAATAATAATAAAAAAAAAAAAAAAAAAA